>JAOVYX010003853.1:0-10675 GCA_035668315.1 Drosera spatulata
AATTCTCATTTCGTAGGATCTCTGCAAGCCCCTCTGATATGTCATAGAATCACCAATGAGATTTTTGGTATGGTACTCCACCATTGCTATATATAACTTAATCTTATTTACTGAAACTAATTCGATTAAATAAATTACTTAACTTAATCTTTTTGGTCCAGATTCGTTCTCCGGAGGTTTAGATTTATTTGTGTTTTAAATCTTTTATTTGTGGACCAATCAAAATTTAGGAAGTTAGGATTATTATGTGGGTATGTAAATAGTTTTTATAACAACAATCTCTGTATCTCAATTTTCTCCATAGTGGATTTTTGTCGACGGTCGTGGGTTTTTCTTCCCCTGAAAGTTTTCCCATGCAAATTGATGTCTTTTCTCCTTTATTGTTTAATCGTGTGTGTGAATCGATCCAAACAAGTGGTATCAGAACATCAGGTTGATTAACCATATAAAGTGAGAGAGTGATTAAAATCCTAATCGATTTAGGAGGTAATCGATTGAATTTGGAAGAGACGAGATTGAGGATTTTCTACATCATCTTCGGTATCAAATTCGGTGATCAAAGATTCAATCTTTGGTACTCTCTAATGAAGTGGAAGCAATGGCAGAAGATAGAAAGATCGTGATCGATAAGTTCGATGGGTCGAACTTTGGATTTGGAAGATGCAGATGGAAGACTACCTTTATCTATCGCTGGAGGGTGAGAAGGGCAAGCCTGCTATTGGAATCAGAAGAAGCGGGAGCTGTTAGATCGCAAAACTTTGGGTGTGATGTATGTGAAATCTTTCGCAAAACTCTCATCGTCGTCGACTGCAGCCTTCAACATCTCCAAACAAAAGACCACTGAAGGTTTGATGAAGGAGTTGTCAAGGATGTATGTGAAATCTTTCGCGAAAAATAAGGTATTTCTCATCAAACGTCTGTTTAGTATGAAGATGAATGGAGAAAAAGCAATGGCTGAGCATGTGAATGATTTCAACTCGAAGACGAGTCAATTGAAATCCGTTGAAATCACGTTTTATGACGAGGAGTTGGCCTTGACGATTTTGGCGAGTTTGCCAGATAGTTGGGATAGCCTTGTGATGGCTATCAGTAATTTGTCTGGCGGGGATAAACTCAAGTTTGATGATGTCGTTGGTATTTTTTTTTAGTGAGGATACTATTTCACATGTGCCTCAAATCTTCTTCTTCAGTGTGTCCGCGTGTTCTTCATTCCCGCATGGCCTTCCGTATTTGTTTTTGTGTATATAAGGAGAAGAAGAGGAGAGCAGAAGACGCAAAGAAAGAGGAGAGGCAGAGAAGTGGTGAAGAGGAAGGAGAAGCAAAAGGGGATAAGGAGTGGGGTTCTGAGTCTGGACAAGTGAGGTTGATGGAACCGCTATCCAAGGTAAGGTGCGATTCATCCATGGTTGCAACAGATGTGATGCTTGGCTTGTCATTTTGCTCTCCTTTCACGACTTTACCTTGTGCCATGTCGCATTTGAACTTCCTGCATCATTCTTCTTGTGGCCTGACTTGCCATAATAATAACAAGTGAAGCCCTTTCGAGTCTAGGATTTCGATCTTCCCCTGGATTTGTTCTCTCGCTGGAAAGTCCTTCCTTTGCTTCGTCTGCGATACTCCATTACATAGGCATCGGATAAGCTGGACGAGTTGAGCTCCTTTCTCCTGGTTTCCTCGTTCAGCATACTATTTTTCACGAAGTTCATAGCTTCCCTTCAGGAGCGGAGTTGCTCAATGACACCACTAGTGTCTCTCAGCTATCAGATAAGGAGCTTAATAATAACAACGCTTATACTTGGTAGTCAAATTTTAACCCCATACCTTTCGATTGATTGACGATGTCTTGAAAATCACTCAGGTGCTCTGCTACACTGTGACCATTTCTAAACTGTAACTTTACTAGCTTTCGTGATGTAGAAGCTTTATTCCTCGTTGTTTTTCTCTAGAACATTGCCATGAGCTTTTTCCATAGGACAAAAGCATCAATATCGTTGGCCAAATGCTGGAAGACACTCTGATCGATATATTGTCTGATCACATCAGTAGCTTTGCGTTGCAACAACTTCCAAGCTTTCTCCTCTTTGTCAGGGGGTTTCATCATGGTTACGATCGGCTCATACAAAGCCTTAAAGTAAAGGATATCCTCCATTCTGGGTTTCCACATCGAAAAGTTCGATGAGGTCAATCGGATCATGCCTCCAATGATGGCTCTGTCTTCCATTTTAATTTACATCGTAGTAGGACCTTTCTCCGATTAAATTAACGAGAGCTGGGAAAAGTCGGTGATACGCATAGCGAAAATTTGTCCAGGCACTTTTCCCTTATCGTGCATTAAAACAGAATAAATAAATACCCTGAAATAACTAGAGTCGACACCAAAATTTTTAAGTGAAAAATCCCCTAAAAAGATAAAAGGGGTAAAAACACGAGACCGTGACGATACCAAAATATTCACTAAAGAGGGATTACAAATATCGTCCCTAGACTGCGTTAAGGGATTACAATCATCAAGATAACTCTCAGTAATTTTTTCTTTTTAACGGGAAGAAAGTATATCCGTAGATTATCACTCAATACCTCAAACTGGGTATTTTTCTCTCACTGTGTTGCTTTTGTTTTCTGAGACTTAAGCCTATTTATAGACAACGGAAGAAACCTTTCGTATTCTTCCGAAACTGTTACCGCCTCTTGCCATTTGCTCATGCATGCTGTCATTTTTTTTTTTTCAATATTCACGAATTCTTTTTCTTTTAGTACATGCTAGGCTATTCGGTTTCTTGTAATTTCCTGAATGTTCTATCTTCTTTTACTTTTAAAAAGTATGGGCCTCATGAGAGGGACACCTACCAACACGTCGACATAGCACCCTTGTATGAGATAAAGGCTCAAGATGATGCGTTCATTCATTTTCTCTTCACACATGAAAAACGACAAACTGATTGAAATGGATGAAAGCCAGACCAGACTCAGTCGCACATGCCAACATGAAATTCAACGTTAGACAAAGTGTAATTGACAATAGAAACCACAATCGAGCAATAATCGAGTATAATTGATCGAATTCAACGATAATAGTCTAAATAAAAATCATAGACGTCAAAATGCCCTAAATGAAGAACATAGAATCTTAAACCCAAAGCCAGCAAAAGTTTTTGACACTTTTTCGCTTCACTATTCGATTCTATTGGGCATGAGTGAAACAAAATTCTTTTGATGATCTAGTGATTGTTGAAGGAGCAGTCGAGAAAGGTTAGCAAGGGAGGAACCAATACTTTTTTTTTCTTTTTCTTTTTTCCCCCTTTGTTATTTGCCTCACAAAACGGGAGCCATTTTGATTTTCGCAGCAGCTTGCTAGCTGCCTTGTGCAGCACATTTCATTTCCCGCAACAAAAATGATATGAAAGACTGGTGCATTAAAAAACAAGAAAAAAACCAGTGATAGCTGAGAAAGAAAGGAGAGAATTACATATGCATACTTTTTTAAGCCTTTGCAATTCTCTTTCTTCCATTTTTCTCCTCCAAATGCATTGTATTGCAATGATTGGCATCTCATCTTGCGAAAAACAGGCTGTAGCTCGTGCATCCTCCATTGAGCCTGGCGGATTCTCAAGAACAGTACTTAGTGCAACAAATTATGAGAGTATTAAAAGCAAAAGACACATAGCCAGCAAATAACAAAATTTCTCTCAGACCGATCAAGTCATCACTAAACAACGACGCCACCATAGTCATCAAGGCGTCATTCTAAGTCATGACGATGCAATAGCGCCTTGATGCCATGACGAACATGGCGTTGCCATGGCAACGCCATGACAACATAACGCTAATTCATATATCCATGTATACTTATACCAAAAACACTTTGTTCAAAAATGGTTCTCAATGGTTGTTTGAGCGAGTCCTTTTCTTCTAGAATCAACAACCTCTTCTGGAGATCGACGCACATGTGCTTCAATTGGCCCTCTAGTTCTTTGTTGTTGTACTTGTACAGCTTTCTTCCTCTTCGATTTGGTGTCAAAGCTTGGATTTTTGAAATTGGTACCTCCATTAGCATTGTTCTCAATCCCATTATCTAGAACTACAGATCCACCCTTCTAGCTCATCAATGCAGCTTGCATCTCCTTTGGGATCTCAGTTGTTGTCTTCGGACACTAGGTTACATCCCCATATCCACCCACAAGATGGTGCATTCAACGAAGTACTTATTTGTAAGGTGAGGTCAAAAACCATACTTCCAGCCAATATCATCAGATTTCGCTTTCCTAGCAGGATCATCTTGAGGTGCATATTCGTTATTCTCCTCATGAACAACTTGTGCCATTGTTGTATATAACAGTGAAAAGTTTTAGATTTTAGCATGAAGCATGATAAAAAAAAAAAACCAATCAAGGAGAAGAAAGAAAGATAGAGAAGAGATTCAGGCATCGATGAAAGAGAGAGAGGAGGGGACGAACCTATTTCAAATGAGGGAGATGAAGGACCTGGTTTGAAGCGTATTGAGGAAACCAGAAACCCTCTTTTTTTGGAGGAATCGATCATGACAAGAACTAGGTCTTTCTTTTGCTTTTTAAGGAAGCCAAAGTGGGACCACAAGCCCATGACCTTTTAAAAGATACTCCAACAAAAAAATCGGCCCATAAGTGTATTATTGGATAAGAGAAAAAAGTTCCTCACATAGTGAGCAAAGCGGCCAAAGCGTAACGCCATGGTGCCGTGGCGTCCAAAGCGAGATCATGACGTCTGCTTTTTTTTTTTTTTACAATCGATGAAGCCAGCGACCACCAAACCCTTTCCCGTGCGCCTGAATGCCTAGACGCTTTAACAACTATGGACGCCACTATGACCACAAAAAGTGTATGTGCATACATCAGACTGACAATTGGAGCTAGTTGATACATCCAATCAGTGAAAGTCACATTGAGCACAATTGCTAGGTCTAACTTACTAATCAAATCACTTTGGAACAGCCGACCTGTTTCCATAAGCTTGCTTTCTATAGAGAATCTTTGTAATGTCATGATAATTCCTCCACCTTAGTTGGCATGTGACGTCACTGCCGTTATAAATGAAGTCCATAACAATGCAACTTTTAAGATATGATTTATAATAAGAACGTACAAGAAAACCATGACCAAACAATCCATAATACAACCTCACAATTAAAAACGGATATCAACCATCAAACATTACAACCGAGAATTTATTTAATACACGAAGTTTTAATACATAAACTACAGTGACAGAAAACAGCACAAGATGTTCATTATTACAGACGATCAATATTTGATCAGACAAACTAGATATTACAACACAATATTGTTAACTTCGCGGGGACACCCTATCAACATACACCTACTCGGAGGCCTCGTTATCATCACCTGAACCTATTAACAAAAGAAAAAAAAAATAGAAACCCGTGAGCAAGAATGATGCTCAGTAGACACCGGGTACTGTCAACGATGTGACTATACGTGCTAGGACCCTAGCACGTTCATAGCGGTCACTTGCCAGTATATTAAAACCCCATTATTGTTATTATCACTAATTCAACTTTTGGTTCTTTTACGTCCAATCATTCTGTTTATCCGTTCATATGTTTACTTCCATTATTTATGCTTTCGACTTCAGTATATCGAATCAGAACGTATTATTTCGTTAAAATGCCAGTTTCGTATGCGAACAAGTGGAGATTCCTTCCACTTTCAATCTGCGACCAGATCAAGGTATCGTCGATTGTCTCCCTGCAAGAAACTATCCAGCACCCGAGTTGGCAGGGGTGGCTAAACCTTGTCATAACCTCAAGTCCCTGCAAGCAACTCTCCAACCTCCAAATTGCCAAGGTTAGCCCCAACGCCTTGCCGCAATCTCGGATCCCTGTAAGGTAGTGCCTAGTGCCTCGACGATAATACCACATACACATAAGGGGCAAGGCTAATCTTTCCCTTCCCTTTACAGCTCCCGCCTTCCCCGGAAAGCTCGACGTACTATTTGGGTTAAAGCATATTTCAACGATTTCATGACACTTGTATGATTTTCGTTTACTATTTGATAACTCCTAACGCATCGATTGTACTATTATTCGTATCGCGAACGTTGCAAAGTTAAGATGCTCTAATTTCATTATTGGTGTGGTTTATTATTTGCTTTTATAATTAACATCATACGTTAATGATTCAATTGGTTTGTCTGTCTTCATTTTATCGGTGATTGATAACTTCATTATTATATGGCATAATTGTCTCTAGTGTACATTCATAACATAACCATTACGTGGATCATTAATCAATCAGTAATAAACCTTAACCACACGATCGCCTGCAAATCATCACTATTCTCAAACTCACCGCAACCCGTGGCACACCGTACATCATCACCATCCTCAAACTCATCGCAACCCATGGATCATCGTGCCACGACAATCATAATTCACATCACAGCAAACAAGAATCAGACTTCTAGCAAACCACCATCAAACACATCTCAAACACTCGCATACATAATCACATCTCAGTTCACACCATGGGAAATTAGAGGGGTTGGGTTACCTTGGGTAAGAGAGAAAGAAGAGTGACTGAAGACAGGCTGTGGTGGTGTTCCGACGACGGTGAGATGGCAGCAACAACGATAGGCTGTAAGGGAAAGGGTTGGAAAGGTTGTGGGGAGAGGAGAGGAGGATGACCAGTGGCAGGAGGCTGGTACGGTGGCAGCTGCTGGCATGGCGATGGGTGGCCTGGACGGTGGCGACAACCGACAACCGACTGGGAGGTATGGAGACGAGGTTGTAGGGAGGGGAAGGGGGAGAGGAGAGGGAGAGGTAGGGGTGGAGAGGCTGACGGCGGCACGTGACGGTTGATGGCGGTCGGTGACAGTGAGGGACAATGGGGGAGAGAGGAGGAAGGGAATTGGAGACAGGAAAGAGAGAGGGAAGGAGGGAAAGTGGGGATAGGGGTGGCTAGGCGACGGCACGCAGTCAGCGACGACGGCGTAGGGTAGCTGGGGTTGATGGTGTGGGGGTGGCTGCAAGGAGAAAGGAGAGGAGGATGAGTGGTGTCGAGGATGAATGAGATAGGGATAAGGGAGAAGGATAAGGGCCAGGTGACGGCTTTCGATTGATCAATTGATCGATTTAGGATAATTCGAGGTTTTGTTATTTTTTAAAATTATGTTTGATATAATTATCTTCACTGATCGTCGAAACAAATATATCATTCAAATTTTATTACGAGTTCGTATTTTTATTTAGAATTTATTTCTAAGAACTAGTTCATTTAAAAAAAAATTAATAAACATAATTTAATAAACATGTCTAAATTTTTTATTATTACACTATTTATCTATTTCTATTCTGTTTTCGTCTTCACCTATCCATACACATGCTACTTCCGAGCTAAGATGGACAAGGGGTGAACCAGAATAGTTTATTTGAATATTTAAAATAAAACTTTCCATGTTTTCTGGTTAAGATTTCAATTGCCACATCCTACTTGTAATAAAAACATAAATGTTAAAGTTTCATAACCAGTACGAAAATTTAGTAGTCATAGCATAATAATCACATTTCATATTCTCATGCTTCCAAGCTCAATGCATCAGCTGTTGGATTTATAGGACTGAAGGGTGTCGAAACACATACTATTTTACAATCTTAAACCTGTATTTTGTTTTATTTTTTTATGGTCTATTTAATCGTGTTAGTTTGGTTTTATTTTTAGAGTCTAATACTGCTGAAAATTCTGTTTTTATTGCAGAATGTTTTTATTCCAATCATGATGATTAGAAGATGTTTTGAAGCTCTGGAATACGATGTATAGCAGTTTGGAAGTGTTTGAAGCGATTATGGATGTAATGTTGATTATTATAGGTGTATTGTGACCAAACACGACAAAAGTGGGTGAAATTTGCATTCAAACACGGCCGTGTTCCAAGTTGTCTTGTTCTCAAAACATGGCCTAACCAGGTCGTGTCAGGTGAGACACGACCGTGCATCCCTTAAGGATAAGAAGCCACAATTTCTCGAAGCACGGTCCAATTCAAGTCGTGTCAGCGCAGACCCGGCAGTGTCAAGCTCTCCGAACTGCATATTTTTGTTATTTTAAATCAAAGATTTATGAAAGATTGTTTGTTATCCTTCTCCCTTATAAATATCACGACTTCCACATCAGAAAAGGGGGCGAACTTCTTTCATATGGAGAGGGAACGACGCACTTTCAAAACCCTGGAAGCAAATTTGAGACGAAGACGATCGATCCGTATCCATCAACAACATCGCGATTGAGTCACAATCGTTCGGATTTTCATCAAAACTCTATTCTCGTTTGGGTTTTGGGTTTATTCTCAATGTTTTCAGACTTTGTATCTAATTTTGTAATGGATCTTGGATTTTTTACTCATACCGTTTTGTTCTCTATCATGATTGTAGCGTAAATCTTTTGTGTGATATTGTATTGAAGATAATTTTTTGGGATTTCTGAGATTGAGCATGTTCTTCATATTTTCTTATCATCTAGATTGATTTGATCATGAATGAATTGATCTTATTCATAGCATTGATATGATATGATATGATATAATTTAGATCATTTTATACATTGAAATATCAATCATTGTGATTATCACTCTTTTTTGATAATATATGGTAGCAAACTAAAGGTTATATTATTCTCTTCTATATAACCTAAAGTATTCATGTCATGAATTATTCTCTTTTATTCAATATTTATGGTATATTGAGTTATGACATAATGCAACACTAATTAGTCTAGGTATATTCTAATCTTGTCTAGATTGATTATTGTTAGTTGATAGTTTATTCTCATTTGGTTATCATATTTTTGATATAAGATATAGTTAGTTTTCACCTAACTAAAATATACTTCAAAAAGGATCTAGAAAAAGAAAATTAATATCAATGAAGAAATCCCACGAATGAATTGAAATTCATTGTCATACACCTTATTCCCAATTAATTTAAGTCAGTCTAATCTTTTCATATTATCTTTATAATTTTTAGTTGTTATCACTTCATATTAAATTACAAACTCCCTATTTCTATCAAAATTAAATTACATCTTAAGTGATTGACACAATCAGTTTATTATATTCGTTATTTGTGGGATCGACTCGACTTATTATTACTAAATGTTTATAGCAATTCTGTTATGAGTGATGGATTTAATTTGCACGTTTTGCAACGGATGGGTCAAGGATCTGGATCAGCTGCAGTCCAAAATCCATATTGTTGTGCTGTGATGATTGTGGACCATTGGAAGTCTCAATCCAATGATAAAAACAAAAACAAAACAAAGAAACATAAAAAGAATAAAACATTATTCCTGCAGATTATGCTATGCTTTCCAGAACTACAGGGGATCCCTTGCCGGATTTATAAGAGTACTCGTCTTACAATTGTTTAATTCTAAGTAGCTTTACAATAGACTATAGCAACGTCCGATTACCTTCCGGTGCGAACCCAAAATTTTGGAAGATATGGGAATCGGTGATTAAGAAAATGAAAGATAAGCTAACAGGATGGAAGTCGAAAAACTTTTCAAGGGACGAACGATTAAGTCTACTTAAGGCGTCCTTTTCAAGCCTTTCCCTTTATTATTTATCTATGTACAGAATGTTGAGAATAGTGGCGAAGGAAGTTGCTAAGATCCAGTGAAAGTTCTTTTTTGCCAGGAATAGGGACGAACGAGGCTTCCCTCTCGTTAAACGGGATATCATTGCAAAAACAAAGGAATTTAGAGGTTTGGGAGTGGAAAATTTGCTGAAGAAAAATGCGGGTTTGCTGTTGAAATGGTGGCTTTGCTATACTCAGGAAGACTATACTCTATAGAGAAAGGTAGTTCAACATAAGTACAAGATCCCGAAGATTCCAAATTTTACTAATTTCAATAAGATTAGTTATAGAGGCGCATGGAGAGACATAGCCAAAGATATAAGGTGGAATCCTACAACGAATCAGTTAGTTGCTACTGGTTTTTGTTGGGCAGTGGGGGAGGGGACAAAATAAGGTTCTGGGAAGATCTGTGGATGGGAGCGTAGCCCTTATGTGCTCGTTTCAATCGATTATATTTGGTAAGTACGCAGAAAGGATCTATTATACGTGATATGGGATGTTAGGACGGTGATGCATGGATTTGGCACCTTATATGGCGACGGTCATTATTTGTTTGGGAGGAAGGATTACTGGGAGAGTTGAAATATGAGCTGGGTTATGTGTCGATGAAGAGAGATAAGAGAATCGAGTTGAGATAGAAATTTGCATCCGATAGGAGATACAATGTGTGATCCTTTTGTTCAGAAGTGGATGTTTTGAATAGGGTACAGGTTGTGAATATTTACAAAGGTCTTTGGAAAGGCTTGGTCCCTCCTAAAATAGAATTGTATGTTTGGTTGATGTTGCAGGGCAGGTTGTGTACTCGTAACTTGCTAGCGGCGAAAGAAGTAATTGCTGTCAATGAAGATCAGTGTCCGTTTTGTAATTCGTGTGAATAAGGCTCTAGTCATCTATTGATTCATTGTCGATCGGTATGGAAGATTTGGGGTTGTTGCTTTAAATGGTGGGGATGTGACTTTGTTGTTCCGACTTCTGTTAAGGAGTTGTTTGATATATGGATGGACATTCCAATGGAGGCGAGGAAAAGGAAAGTATGATTTTATTAGTTCCCAG
>JAOVYX010003854.1:0-10675 GCA_035668315.1 Drosera spatulata
AGTCATGAGTTCTGTTTGTTGATGATCTCCGTTTTGCTTTCGTTGTAATATTCAGGTTTCGTGAGGATGAAAAGAATGATTGCTCTGGGTTTTGAAGGATCGGCAAATAAGATTGGTGTTGGGGTAGTTACTCTAGATGGCACCATCTTGTCGAACCCACGTCACACCTATATCACCCCTCCTGGGCACGGCTTCCTTCCTCGGGAAACTGCCCAGCACCATCTGCAGCACATTCTTCCTCTGGTGAAATCCGCTCTTGAGACTGCCCAAGTTACTACTGATGATATTGATTGTCTATGCTACACCAAAGGTCCTGGAATGGGAGCACCATTACAGGTGTCTGCAGTTGTTGTTCGAGTGTTGTCACAGCTTTGGAAGAAACCCATTGTTGCAGTTAATCATTGTGTCGCTCATATAGAAATGGGAAGGATTGTTACTGGTGGTGATGATCCAGTTGTATTGTATGTAAGTGGAGGTAACACACAGGTGATTGCATATAGTGAAGGGAGATATCGTATATTTGGGGAGACCATTGATATTGCTGTCGGAAATTGCTTGGATCGTTTTGCAAGGGTTTTGAAGTTATCAAACGATCCAAGTCCTGGATACAATATTGAGCAGGTACTTATGCAAACAACACTCACTCTCCTCCCTTATATAACAGTTTTTATGTGGGTGGGACAGCCGGAATTTGGTTCTATTCATCACTTTGCTGAACACTCAAATATATATCTTTGGATATTGTTACTTGAATTATTAAAAGAATGGACTAGTAGAGTATCAAATGCTTAGCTTGTCTTTGTATTAATTGATTTGCACCAAAATTTATCACGTGTCGTTATGCGCACAAATTAATTACCCCCTAAAAATACGCAATATAGTGGCAAGGAGTATTGATCCCACGAGGATAGGTATATAAATTATTGAGGTGATAATTTTAATGTAATAATTCTAGAAAGCGAACTAATCCTATGAGTTAAGCTCAAATGAAATAATTGGGAATATCTGATATTTAAACTAAGTGAGATGTTAAATTAAACACTAACTAAATAGCTAAACTCAATTAAACTAATGCAAACTAGAGATTGTTAGATTTTTCTAAAGATGGTATTGCCTATTTGTTTGAGTTTCCAGATTTTTGTGGTCAAGGAAAATGGATCAAGAATTGTTCTCTTTTTTCCCTGCTATTTCATTCTTGTTGTTTGTTAAAAGATGAAATTCTATATCGTTTCCGCCATGGCCTGCTAATTTTTATCTCTTTATCATCAGCTTGCAAAGAAGGGAGAAAAATTCATAGACCTTCCCTATGTTGTGAAGGGAATGGATGTGTCTTTCAGCGGAATACTGAGCTTCATTGAAGCCACAGCCGAGGAGAAGCTAGGCAATTATGAGTGCACTCCTGCAGATTTGTGCTACTCCTTACAAGTAAGCCTGCAAATCTAGTCCATCATGGTATATTATTGTAACCTTTAGAGGTGAAACTTTTCAAGTAGAGGTCATTGTGCTATACTGTTTTATCACAGGAAACTCTCTTTGCCATGCTTGTGGAGATAACAGAACGAGCAATGGCACACTGTGATACGAAAGATGTTCTTATTGTGGGCGGCGTGGGTTGCAACGAGCGGTTGCAACAGATGATGAGAACAATGTGCGCCGAGAGAGGTGGGAGCTTGTATGCAATGGATGATAGATACTGTATTGACAATGGTGCTATGATCGCCTTCACTGGCCTCCTTGCATATTCCCATGGAATTTCGACTCCTCTGGAGGAGTCCACATTTACGCAGCGGTTCAGAACTGATGAAGTGCATGCGATTTGGAGAGAGAAAGAATTGCCCAACACAAAGGGATCATAGCGGACGACCCAAAGATAAACGTTGTCTCTGGAGCCACAGCACTGTTGTATTAATTCCCAAATTTGTGTTGTCCTGTAGTTTAGGTGTTACATTCACAATTTATGGCGAGGACATTGTACTTCATCGTCTTGCCAACAGGACTGAGGATAGTGTAAGATGTATTCTTAGAGGTTAGATTATGCCAAGGTTCATCAAGTTTTCATGTTGATTTGGATACAAGTAGCGTGAAACTTTCTGTTTTTTTTCCTATTCCCTCCTATATTAATCGAAATGTGTTGATTTGATATATTTGTTGAATTTGTATGGATTTTGATGAAAAAGAATATTTGTTTGATGATGATAAAGTTTAAAAAGTTAAGATTGATTTGATTTTTTTATGTTAAAAGATTATAAAAAAGGAAAGATTTTATTTATTTTGGGACATTACAAAAAAGAAATGTTTTGATTAATATGAAAAAAAAAAAGAAGTATTACTTTGAGAGTTGGTCCGATGGGAGTGGGTTTGGAATCATAATTGACGTTGCATATCGTGTAATGTTCTTGACCTGGTGTAAGACACGTTCGTCATGTGATCCACCTCAACCTTATAACTTGGCTTTGATCCCTGTAAATGGCTTCAAAGAAACTGGAAACCTGGCTTCGACCTGGCTTTGATAAAAGTTGGACTGGAAATAACGTCCCTTGAAACTAGCCGTTATTGTACCCAAAACAAAAACATAAATTTCTCCATTAGTAACGGTCAAGATCTGCTTTCAAACAAAAAAAAAAAAAAAAAACAGTTACAATTCATGTGCATCCAAACTCAGCCACACTTCCTCCGAAGAAGCCACAAATCATACCACAAGAAGCCAGAAATGGCGGCCGTCGATGACGAGATGGCACTCGCGCAACAACTCCGATCCAAAGCCACAGAGCTTCTGATCAGAGAAGAGTGGAGAGAGTCCATAAAAGCATACACCCCTCTACATCTCATTGTCAAGAAAAGCTCTCCAATCTCAATACCCAACTAGGATCCCACCCGCATCACGTCTCGGGTCTCAAGAAATCGCTCTGCTTATCACTCTCCAATCGGGCTGAGGCGCTGTCAAGGTTAAGGGACTTCGAGGAGGCGTTGGAGGACTGCGAGCAGGCGTTGGAGATAGACAGGAATCATTATAAGAGTCTGTTGTGTAAAGGTAAGATCTTGCTGGGGCTAGATCGGTACTCGTTGGCGCGGGAGTGTTTCGAGAGAGCTTTTCTTGATGGGAAATCGGGTGGGGATTTGGAGACGGTTAAAGGGTTTTTGGATAAGTGTAAGAAGATGGAATCGTTGTCCAAGAATGGGGTTTTCGATGTGTCGGTTTGGGTGTTGAATGGGTTTCGAGGGAAGTGTCCGGAGCTGGCGGAATTCGTTGGGCCTGTTGAGATCAAGAGGTCTGAGATTAGGGGGAGAGGGCTCTTTGCTTGTAGGAATATTGATGCTGGGGGCCTGATTATGGTCACGAAGGCGATTGCCACGGACGGGTGCATTTTGCCCAAATGTAGTAAGGATTCCGGCGAAAAGGCCCAGTTGGTGATGTGGAAGAATTTCATTGATAAAATCACGGAATCGGCTAGGAAATGTCGAAGAACCCGTGATTTGATTGGTAGATTATCGATAGGTACAGAAGAGAACGAGCTCGAAATCCAGGAGATAAGTCTTTTTAGGCATGAAGAGGAGGGGGCCGGTTCAGGGTATGATGTGCTTGGTAAGGAAAAGATCTTGGACATATTGGATGTGAATTCATTGGTGGAAGATACTGTCTCGGTTAAAGTACTTGGAAAGAACAGTGATTACTATGGGGTTGGATTCTGGTTGCTTCCTTCTTTCATCAACCATTCCTACAGTCCTAATGCTTGTCGTTTGCACATCGGCGATCATGTTATAGTTCATGCTTCGAGGAATGTGAAGAAAGGAGACGAGATCACAATGGCTTACTTTGATGTGCTTTCACCGTGGAGCAAACGGAAAGAAATATCGGAAACATGGGGATTCTCTTGTAATCGCAAGAGGTGTGAATTTGAGAGGAAAATGTGTTCAAGGCCTGAAATTGAGGAGATTGAGATTGGACTCGAGAGAGGACTAGATGAAGGCGCTGCTATATTCCGATTGGAGGAGTACATGAAGATGTGGATGGTCAGAGGAAAAGAGAAAGGCTACTTAAGGGCATCATTTTGGTCCGTGTTTCGCGGTGCTTACCAATCAGATAAGACTGCAAGTAAATGGGGTAGAAGGATACCGGCACTGGAAGCTGCTGTAGTAGATAGCATAGTTGATTCTGCAGGGAGTGATGAGAGAGTTGTGGAAGTTCTTATTGGAAGGCTGAAGAAGAGAAAGAGTTATTGAGGAGGATTCACGGAGATCGATAAGGTGATGAAGTTAGGAAGAGGACTGTATGGGAGAGTCATGAAGAAGCAAGCTTTGAGGAAGCTGCTCGATATCGATAGAATAGCATAGAAGCTGTGAAGGTGAAAATGAGAAAACTAGCCTCAAATACAAGTTAGAGCAGTTTTCAGCAATATATATAGTTGCTGTAGGTTATTTCCAGATGCAGCATAGCCCTTGTGCTGAGCATCACCAGTCAATTAGTTCTACTTAGAATTTGTGGAGAAATATTATGTGACAAGCGCTAGGCAGTGGAGAAATGTTTCAGTTTTTCTACTGAATGGAAATGTTATTGTATTGGAAATCCTAGCATTATACTGGCGATGTTTTTGTTTTTCCATGTCAAGGAGCAAAATATCTTCCTCAACACTACACTCCGAGTGTTTACACATCCTTGTCGCAGGATACTCAGACTTGTGTCATAGCCCACAAATCACCAATTTATTCCTTTGTTTTCCCTTGGCAGTTGAATGAATCCTACTAATTAACCAAACTTTAAAAGCAAGTCAACAGAGGAGTTCTCTGAGCTTTAAGATTCCTTTCGTATCTCAAATAAGTCCAATAAAATCATGTTTCACGCTTTTGCTTACCAAGTTAAAGAAAAAAAGGTTTAATCCTCTTAGATGAGATGGCTACCATGGACATGGGATTTTGTGATATGTGATTATGTCTTGTTAAATGCAGTTTAGAATAACCTGTAGTTTCTACTGTTTTTTAAATCACCTTTCTAAATAAGCGAGTTTCATATATCAGCATAGTAGAAGAACCGCAAGCACAAGGCCTAATGTATTTTGGCGACTTTAAAGTCAGATCTGAACATTGATTGATTCTTCCATGATTTTTTGCATTTCTTTTCTTAACCATGATTCAAAAATCAAAATGTATGATTCCATCATGGCCAGTTTCATTACAAAAGCAAGACTCGATAAATTAGAACCAAGACAGTTTTGGTTGGCATGTTCTACCAGCTTGCCTCTCTGGGCTTGAGGTCGAGCCGAGCTACACGCTTTAATCTTGCACGATTGAAGACATGACACAAAATGGAAGGTTATCAGCCGAAGTTTGGCAAATTACAGGAAAGTTATCATCAAGAAGTGGTCAAGTTTTGTGACCAAAGATATCACATAAGAGTAGAACTTGCGGCTATGATGCATTGATACGGCTATCGGTATTGGACACGGGAGAGCGGGATATAGGAAATCCGGCATTTCTTAAAAATCTAGAATACGGATACGGCAAGTATATTTATAATTTTATTAGTATAAAAAATGTAACATACATATACAGATGATGGAAAAAAAAAACATGCTCAAGTTAGTGAAAGAAAATTGTCAATCAAATTATAACATCAAATGCAGAAAACATCTAATAGTGTAACAACATCAAAAGAAATAAATCTTAGTCTAAAAATTAACGATGACCGGGGCAGTTTATGCCTTTTCAAATTCCTAATTGTTTCATGAGAGTACGGAACAAACGACGCAGTCCGTTTGTTGCAAGAAACGACAACAGCAAAAAAAAAAAAAAAAGTCAGAAAAGCAAAGCTTCAACACGAGCATAGTAGGAGGTATACGTGGGGCCCACCACCGTAGAGAGAGGGCATTGTTTCTTGCTTTTGACGGTGCCCACCATTTTCCCCTTTTCTCTTGTTTTATTTATTTATTTATTTATTTTATTAGTTAATTGTATAATTGATTCAATCCAAAAAAGAGTAATAAGTGTTATTTTTTCCCTTCAAAAAATGGATTTAAGTTTTAAAAACGGATAGAGGATGATTAAAAAAGCCTTATTAAGTTCGAAGGCACTAAGAGTACAATGTGACTCGAAAGAAATGCATAAAAGAAACGTGTCTATGTTATGGTAGAGATGTAACCGCCTCCTATGGAATCGTGGGTTCCTAGAGCCCTAATAGAAATGAGATAAACCTCACGACCTTAATGAGCTATATTTCAAAAAAGTGAAAAGGGAATTGTGGTTCAAGTCAAGGTTCACCCCATAACCATTTTATTGAGATTGATATATTTTGAAGTGGTAGTTCAAGACCTAGTTCACTGCACACCTGACAATGTACCAAGTATGTTAAACTGAAGGTTCATCTCCTCGGACATCTTCAGTGATGTGCAAAGACTCTTGTCCTCTAGATTTGAAACTTGTGAGGGATTGTTAGAGTTTTGGATCTACATCTAAATAGTATTTTAATCCAAAACTAATTAAGTTTCGAATCTTTGAAATAAAATCATAAACTTGGATGTCAATGATCATATTCTAACTAATACCTTACAAGTTATAACTTTCGATAGTATTAAATGACAGGTTATATGTGGCTCTCAATTGGTATTGATGCGTTATCCTTCTTTCAACCAAGATGTTTTTTTGTTGCAAACTTAATGTAATATCTAATACCTTCGTAACTCATGTTATAAGATAGTAACAATCATGAGTTATCAAATAATGATTTAATCAAGCTTAATAAATGTTTGGAAGAGTTTCTCGTCAACATACGTATAAATATACATGTGTTTAGGATTTGTGTCACCACGACAAGAAGAAAAGGTCAAAAGAGCAAAAGAGAAGAAGGAGAAGCAAAGAGAGAAGAAAGAAGAGAATTTTTGTTTAAATTCATTATGTAAAGCCACAAAAACCCTTTGTTTAAATTATAGAGATCTTTTATTTTTCGATAAAGATCAAGGTTTGGTGCTTCCCTTGATTTTGGTTTGGCTTCCTGGAGGTGGTTTCGATCGGTGTCATTGCATCAGATAGGGACCGAATAACATCTTAAGTAAACGACGTTGCATTGTCAAGATTTTAAAGCTTCATTTTTATTACAGCTTTGTCCATTCTTTTGGGTTTGAAATACGGATATATATTTGGGTGGCATGGAGTGTTGGGTCATTGGTCCATTTGGGCTTTGATACCCCATATAATAAACCTATGAGATTTTTACTCAAAATCAATTGATAATAAAAAAAAGTAACCCAGAATCTATATATGTTGTTTTGAGATGTCAAATTCCAATGTGAGTTGTATTTTCAACCGGATCTATAAATACAACCTATGTAAGCAGTCGATTTGTTGAGATCAAAACGATCCAATACCATCTGTAATTCTTTTTTCATATAGTGTTTTGTTATCACGGTTTGTGACAGTGTGTTGTGAGGTTTTCCTCTCGATACTCAGTTTTTTTTATTTAAATTTGTGTATGTATTTTTGTTTATTATCTCGACCTAATATCTTCGATATTTTCACTGAGCAATATGCAGAGTTCGCTGCTCAATATAGGCCTTCACTCCACATTGCAACCTTATTACTTTCAATGGCTACGGCATTACAATTTTGCCTAACGAGTTTCCGGTCACATCCAACTTTAAACTACGTACACACATATGATATATATCTAGACATTGCTCATGATTATCTTTCGAAATTTGTAACTTTAATTTGAGGATAAGAGAGAATCAAACTCAAACGAGCATAAAAAGAAGAAATGAAGTGCAGGAGGAATGACACAATGCCAATTTATTATTGCACCCGAAAGAGTGATCGAGCAAAGGACATGCTTGAGCGAAATCTATGATTTCTTCTCCACTATAGTTTTTTCCCTCCTTTTTTGGGCTTTATGTGATTAAGTTTATTCATAGAATCTAGCTTACACTTCCTTTTCTCCTTCCCAAGACAGAATATGCATGGTGGCTATCAAATGTTCCTCGATGTTGTCACCTCGTTAATACTCATTCAAGTATGCATGTGCTACTTTAAAAATCTGAAGCTAAACTTTAAAGCTAACTTTATTTTTAATTTCTTATCCGTTCGAATCCTAACAGTAAATTATGGATGAGACTGTTCTACAGGTCGATGCCCGGGCAGTTAATAGACGTGTTTTGCTAATCCCCCCCTCCCCCTTCAAGTATAAATCACATATAAATTAAAATCGATAAATAATATTTAATATATAAATCAAATATAAATAATAAAACATATATTCGAATTCTATTAATTAAATCTACAAAACAAGATCAATAGATTTATTTTTCACTCTCCAATTTCCTTCTAAGTTACTCCTAGAGAGGGATAGTAACGATCTTTGAATTTTTAGGCTAGTGAGTTCCTCTTTTTCTTTTTCAACTCATTCAAACTTAACAAAAGAAGGTGAAAAAATCAAAGACCAACTGATAAAAAGAAAAGCCACGGGTGTAAAGTGTTGGTCAAAGTGAGCCTCCAAGACATCTCACTTTACTTTTGAGTTTACGTGCTTCTTTGCTTCGATTTGGAAACTAAATGCACCTCTTCTTAAAAATCTAAATCAGGTGATAATTTTTGTCTATAAGAAAACTTGTAGCCAAAACATAAAACGTTTCATAAGTTTAAATGTTTTATGTAAAGGGAATTTCGAATGTTATAATAAAATAAGAAGGAAATAAAAATAAAGAATTATTTTTTTTGATTTTCTATTTTCTGTTTTTTATTTTTGTTTCATCCGTTTGATAAATAGAATTTAATATTAAGCATTTCTATTTCATCAATTAATAAAATAAAAATTAAAAATTAAAAATAACAATGATACCCAAGAGTCCGGAGCGAGCAAGTGATGAAGTTTGACAGCAGCAGGATACAGTGTAGGGAGCCAACCTCAAGAACTTTAAAGACCATTCTTTTACACCAGCCCGTATCACCATGCTCCCACAAATCTTCATCATCAGCAAGACACCATTTGCCACAGTATATATATAAAACCACCCTAGCTTGTCCTTCACAAACAAACCTCACCACATTGCCTTACACAACATCCCAAAAAAATCCCCTCCTAATATCAACTCTTCATCCTCTCTAAGGTAACCCATTTTCACTTAACAATCGCGCAACGGGTCCATATAATTTTATCTACGTTTTGTTCTTGTTAGTGCATTAACTTATACAGTTATACTATAATTGGAGCATCGCAGGGGGAGCAAGCTAGGAGACTGGAACTGAAGGTCATGCACTCAGCTCAACATCCAGAGAAGGGATCGTGCCAGCGTTGCGGAGAGGCAAGGCCTGGAGACCGCGGTGACGTTTATGGCGGCTTCAGTGGCAGAGGAAGAGCCGTTGTGAATGCTATTGGTGGGCCGTCCTCTTTTGTTGGAGGGTTTGGCGGCCGCACTGGTCCTGATGTAAGGCCTGGAGACTGGTACTGCACTGTAGGGAATTGCGGCACACATAACTTTGCCAGCCGCTCCAGCTGCTTCAAATGCGGCGCTTACAAGGAGGAGTTTTCTAGTATGAGAGGCTTTGGTTTTGGTGGTGGAAGCGGCGCTGGTGGCAGTAATCGCGCTGGATGGAAGTCGGGGGACTGGATCTGCACCAGGTAATCGTAGTCTCGAATGCTGCTCCGGCAGGAACCGTTCAAGAATGCACAAAACAGAAACAGAAACAAAAACAAAAACATTATTCCTTACTAAAGGACCGACACTGAAAGCACATCGATAGCAGGACAAATTTGAAGAGTTAAATACTGAATATTTGCATTTGAGAATGGATAATGATGTGTAGGTTTGGATGCAACGAGCACAACTTTGCTAGCCGCATGGACTGCTTCCAGTGCAGCGCGCCGAGGGATGCTGGCAGCAAATATTCATACTGATCACCTAATTCCTGTTGAAGTTCGGTAATAATACATCTTCTTCAGGTCACTTTATCGTGTAACCATAACCTCCCAGTCTAAAACTTTTTTTGATACAAAATTTGCAGGTTCTGGAACCGAGAGCGAGAGAGTACGAAGAAGAACAACCACTTAGCTTAGAAGCAGTATAAGTGTTGAATCTACCCCTTTTTGCCCCCCGTGATCTAACTAGTCTTGTTATCCCTTTCATCGTGTTACTGTGTACTTGTTTCCCGATTCTCGAGTTGTATTTGTCTTTTGAGTTCGAGCTATTCGGCTCAGAATAGTACGATCAGCAGTCTTATTCCTTCCAAAGGATCAATATCTAGTTTTTTCCTTAGCAGTGTACTGCATCCTAATACTTTCAAAAAATATGAGATCTTCTGATGTGGATGTCATGTTCAATGTCTTTCAATGATAGTATCGATTTTCACAAGGCAAAGTAAAGTACAAACTCATGTGGCAGCTTTGGAACCATATGGATAGATATCACAGCTTTGACAAAAGCTAACCAAAGAAGTTCTTCATGGACCGTTTTAGTGGATATCTTGCAGTTCAAAGAAATGCAATAACATCAAAGCTAGCTAGGTGGTGTATGAACCATCAATTTTGTGCCATGGTGCCATTTTCTTTTTGCTGCAAAAGAGAAAACAGGAAGGGAGCTATAGCACCACAAGCAAAATAAAAAAGGATAGATTTGAACTGTGTCCGAATATCAGCATCTCAACAACACTACAAAAAAAAAAAAAAAAAAAAAAAAAAAAAAAAAAAAAAAAAAAA
>JAOVYX010003855.1:0-10674 GCA_035668315.1 Drosera spatulata
GAGAAACTTGGATGGTATGCTGATAGTGAAGGTAATGCATTCTCTTTATTGTTTCTAGTTGAAATTGTATGAATACTCGGGAAAGGATAGCTTGAACAAATTATCCAGGAATGCCAGTGTCTAGGAAAATCCTAGGTGAACATCCGTCTTGCCGATGTTCCTTATGATTTGTTTTTGTTTCTCGTCGCATATCTTGTGTTTGTTGTTGATAACTATATGTGTGTAGAACTTTTAGGGATGTTAGGGAACCGATGGTTTGCTGAGTGGCATATAGTTGGTTGTCATATTTTCTTCTCTTACTTGGCCTTTTGATGTTTTAGGATCCGATTCTTTGTCATGTCCCATTGTTTACTTCCAGGCATTCAGAGCACATGTTTTTGTACTAACATATTAAATCGATGTTGCTTTTTTTTCTTTTTTTGACTTTATATCTTCTGATCCGTATGACTATGACTTCTGTTTCAGGCAACGAAATCATGGAAGGAGTCAACACTTAGCAGAATTGTTCAGCTCACTGAAGAAGCCCATCAGAATAAACCCAGGCTCCAAAGGTGGCTGGATGAGTTTGGTGACCGCTACAGCAAAGTTGTAGTGGCGCTGTCGGTTGCAGTTGCGCTTATTGGGCCATTACTTTTCAGATGGCCTTTGATTAGTACATCAGGTAATCTGCGCTCATACGTATTTATTGTTAGTACTTGCACTTGATTAGAATTGTACCATTTTGGTTTTTGTTTTTGTTTTTCTTTTTATCTAACTACTCGTTGTATATAAGCTTTTGGTGTACTTCTATTTGAACTGAAGTAGAAACCAGGTGTTAAGTGAAGCATCGCAAAACTTTTCCCTGGAATGTGCTATTTCGAGTTCTCTTTTCCTCACAATGGTTTGCTTGTATCATGTCTCATTTATGTTTCGTGATTGGTGTGTAGGGTATCATTACTATTACATTTGGTAGTTTAAAAGGCTCCACCTTCTTGTCAGTTAGGTTGTATGGTTCCCGGAAGCTAATATGGTTGGAGGTTCTTCCATTCATATCTCTTGTACAGGGAAAACTACTATTCATCAACTTGAAGGACTTAATTTGTCATTTCACCTTCTCAATGCTTTGAAGATTTCTTACTTTATTTAAGTCTAATCTTTTCTAATTTCCATTAGAAGTCCCTCGTAAAATGTTAGATCACATCTTTTCCTTTTGCATGTGCAGCCTGCAGAGGCTCGATCTACAGAGCATTGGGGCTTATGGTGGCAGCATCTCCATGTGCTTTGGCTGTTGCTCCGCTAGCATATGCTACAGCAATAAGTTCCTGTGCGAGGAAGGTAATCTTCTTTTCCTTGGATCAACTGCACCCATCCTTTTGGGTTGCCATTTTTAATCTTTGGCAGCCCAAATGACAACTTTGACAAAAAAAAATGGCAATAAACTCCATACCCATCACTTTTATTTTTCTTATGAAAATGATGAAAGTGCAAGGAGAGGTGAAGGATTTGGGAAGAATTTGGGTGGAGAATGGGTTGCCAATTGCCATTCTTTTCGGCAATCCAAATAGCAATGCGGTGTTGGTATATTTTGCCATTTACATTGCCAAAAATGAAAATGGCAATCCAAACGAGAGTGGGATGGAGTTGCTCTCATAGATACGTGAGTTAAAATTGTACTTGACCCGCACAGAATGCAGGTTTGAAGGTTATATTATGTTGTTTGATGGATTACTCAATTATCTATCATGGAAGACTTGATCTTCTGTTTCTTCTGTCGTCAGGGCATTTTACTAAAAGGTGGTCATGTACTGGATGCTCTTGCTTCTTGCCACACTATTGCATTTGATAAGACCGGAACATTGACAACTGGAGAACTCAAATTCAAGGCCATTGAGCCAATCCATGGACATCGCATGGCGAACGATAAAACAGAGGTTTCTCCTTGCTGTAGACCAAGTTGTGAGAAAGAGGCTCTAGCCGTAGCTGCTGCTATGGAGAAGGGCACTACTCATCCTATTGGGAGGTATGGGCTTCGAAACATGCCTGTTGTAGTAGAATGAGGTATGGATTCTGATTGTGTTTACGTTGTTTTGGGTTGTGCTTTCACGTAAGACTTGGGTAGTTTGTTCAATAACTCTAAGCATAAACAACCGGCTGAAAAGTGTTCTCTTGTGGAAGAATGTTGTGGACCTCCCTTTTGTTGCTACGCTTCTTATAGTAAAACTTAGCCTTTTTATGGTGAAATTTGAGGAACATATGAATCTATTTTGCTATGTTAAGCTAGGTTTCTGCTGGAACATTTATGTGTTTTGCTAGTTTCTATGGATTTTTGACTTGCAGATGTCCACGGCTTTGGCTATGCTATAATCCTGATGTCTTTGTTTCTTGACTACCTTCCCATTTTGGTTTGCTGCAGAGCAGTTGTTGACCATAGTGTGGGTGAGAATCTGCCCTCTGTTTCTATAGAAAGTTTTGGGTCTATACCTGGAAGAGGCCTTTTTGCTACTGTATCTGGTGTTGAGGTAATTTATGGGTTCTGTGAGTACATTTAGTTCTTTTCATTGTTTGATCACCCTTCATTTGAAGTTTCTTTGCATTTTGTTAGCTCCAACTTGTTCAATTGCAAGTCTCTTGATACTAAATCATATTTCTCATACATAATAATGTGAGATACATAAGAATGTGATCTCAAAAGAAGTGACAGTTTTTTACGTTATAGTCAGGGTCTGAAAGGGATAAGCCAGTGAAAGCAACTTTGGGATCTGTGGACTATATAGCTTCACTTTGCAAAACTGAAGAAGAGTCCAAAAAGATCTGGGATGCTGTCACCACATCTTCCTATGGGAAAGAGTTTGTTCATGCGGCTCTTTCAGTGAATCAGAAGGTGCTTCTTTACTGTTGGATCAGGATAATATTTTTTCTTTGTGGGCATGAAATTGTGATAATATTTGTGCATTTCTGCCGAATTCTAGATGATTATTTTTTTGTGCATTCCATTCTCATACGATCATTTGTTGAGGTGATGAGAATCTCAGCATGGAACATGTGGATATGGCCTCAGAGCTACTTGATTGATTCATTTGCTTGATTTGGGATTCTTGTTCAATTATCATTCTTGATATTAAATTTTGATTCAGGTGACTCTGTTCCACTTTGAAAATACTCCTAGACCGGGGGTTTTTGATGTCATTTCATTGCTGCAAGCACATAGATTTCAGGTGATGATGTTGACCGGCGATCATGAGTCTAGTGCATGGAGAGTGGCTAATACTGTGGGCATCAGTGAAGTCCACTGTGGCCTGAAGCCCGAGGACAAGCTCAATCATGTGGCACGTATATCACGAGAAGCAGGTAGAGTCTGATTTAGGTTATCCTGTCATTTGATTGTGTTAATGCCTGTCATGTGAGGTCTCTCATGGTTGTTACTGGGAATTCCATATGTCTAGTCATTAACGATACCAAGAGTTACTGGTTTGGTCTAAACAGATCTATTCTTTTGTTGACTAAAGCCCGCAAGCTACCTTATGAGATCTGTTGGTGAGAGATTCAGTCTTTGCTCTGAATATCATAGTTAAATAGTCAGAAGAACTTTTCCCTAATTGATAAAGCCCATGTATTGGACAATAAGCATGTTTCTCTTGTGTGGCGGCACCTGTGAAACAAACACACGGGAATTACATAAGTCAAAAGTTGAGTCGAGTAATGGTTTTCGGCAGGGGGAGGCCTAATAATGGTAGGGGATGGTATAAATGATGCACCAGCGCTTGCTGCCGCTACAGTGGGGATAGTCTTGGCTCGACGTGCTAGTGCCACAGCTGTTGCTGTTGCAGATGTACTGTTGCTGCAGGATAACATTTGCAGTGTTCCATTTTGCATTGCGAAAGCTCGTCAAACGACTTCACTGGTATTCAACATCACCTCTTCCTCTTTTATCTGTCTTGTAAAGCTTCTATGCTAACAGTTCTCCAAATTTTGTCTCTTGTAACAGGTCAAGCAAAATGTCGCACTTGCTTTAACCTGCATAATTTTGGCTTCCCTTCCTTCAGTCTTGGGGTTCCTTCCTTTATGGTTGACGGTAAGACCATGTGTTTTTGCTATAGTTGCGCATTTTAGGTTTTGACGTTTTGTATATTTTCCTTGGTAGAGTAAGTTTCTCACATGGTATGGGCCAAATATAACTAGAAGTGTGAGTTTCAAATCCTATAATGAATGGTTCGATCCCATAGAGCGTTTGTCTGAGCAAAACATATATAGATAACAAAGAATAGAATTACCACATGCTTGGTCTCATGAAGTTCGTTTGATCATTGCGTGTATCTGGGAACTTGTTATCTGCCTAGCAGGATACAATTTTTAGATGCAGGTTGTTTCATAGCACCTCCACCTGATAAAAAGAGATGTGATCCAAAGATGTTTGATTTCTGTATACTCTTTACCCGCCTCGCGTGACTGTCTGTACGCAGGTACTTCTGCATGAAGGTGGCACGCTTATCGTGTGTCTCAACTCAGTTCGTGCGCTAAAAGACCCCACATGGTCCTGGGAGAAGGATTTCCAGTACCTCTTCAACAAGTTCAGAGCTACTGTATTGGATTTACGGGGACAATTTTCTATGCCAGGCTCCCCCCGAACTACTCAGCTGTAACCCCTGTCCTCCTTATGGTATCTTTACATCTAATACATCTCTCGATACACTGATTCTGAGGCTCAGGATTGTGTACATGATTAGTGATTTGTACATTCTTGTTACTGATATATAATACGCTGATCTGTGTCACATGGTCTCGTACATGACAAGTGATTTGTACATTCCTGTAACTGCTAGTTGATTCTGTGATCTAATTTCCTGTGATGATTTGTTTCATCTTGGGATTGAATCTATAAATGGGCATCAAAATTGGTCTTTTTTAGATGCAAATGAAATTCTCTTGATGAACTTGACTTCGAGATCTTGTATATCTCCTTAGTATTTGTCTAATCAGTCCTAGATTGTTCTGTCTTTGTCTAGGTATATTACCATCGTTTGGCGTACAAGTGAGGTTTGCTGTTACTCTTTTGAGTTGTGACAGATCTGTGCAGTGGTGAAATGCAGTTCTATTATCAATCAGTGACAGTTCCATGTTGTGAATTTAGATTCTGGTAACCATCAGATCTCTTGTATTGGCGCATTGAATCGTACAGAGTGGAGAAAGAGGACTCTTCTCGTCATCTACATCTAGAAAGATCTCAAGGTGTAGTTGATGATGAATCATCCTTGCCTCCTTTGACAGTCGCCATACGATCTCCAATAATCTTCTTCTTCTCCCTCTGCTACTTCCCCATGCACGGGAATATGTTTGTGTGGCAACATAATATTTGTGATCTGGATTTGTTGTGCAGGAGGTTTGCGGGTCGAACTGTTCGCAGTCAATGATGTTCATGAAACCTAATGGCTCCAAAATCATGGTAAGGATTATACAATCATATTCTGTTTACTCTCCTGCTAATTTTTGTGATAGCAACCAACAAATTCTTCTGTTGTTGATGTTGAAGGGCCAGGTTCAATGACATCATTTTCTGATATTATCAAAATGTGGTTGATTGAGCAAGTGCTGCATGGCAACAGAGAACGGTTCCAAGTTATGCTAGTCGGATCTACGTAACGGGTAAGCTCTACTTCTCATATGATGATAAGATCCGATTCTCTGAATTTACATTTTTCCTAGAATGGATAGCATGTTAGATACTGAGCTATCTGTGTTAGCTTTGAGCTATTTGATATTGTTGTTTAAAATTATGAAAATCAAAACCAGTAACGAAAACAGAAAAACAATAACGTAAACAAAAAACGTTTTTTGCAATAAAATTATGTTCTATAAAAAGAATCTAAAAATATTATACTCAAATGAGATAGAAAACAGAAACTGAAAATCATCATTTTTTATTTACTGTTTTCATTTCATTCGTTTGAAAATAAAAATAAAAAATAAATATTTATGTTTCATTGATTAGTGAAACGAAAATTAAAAAACAAAAATGATAGAAAATAGGCTTTAGAGACTTTCTAGTTTTGCAAAGTGACCTTAGTGGGAAGGTCCGGTCACTCGACCTTTGCCAAGTCGCTTAAAGAATAACGACTTTAGATACTCAGGATATTAAAAAGCGTAAACTTTCTCTCCAGTCAAAGTTGTTAGGTAGAGTGAATTTGGTTGAAATGATGATGAAATGGATTAAGATGTTGAATGCATAATAATAGTCCTCTAAGTAAACAGTTGTGGTTATGAGAACAAAGGTGTGGCAAAACAGTGATTTAGAAACACAAAAGTAGTCTAATACTTGCATCAACAGAGCACAAGAAGAATGCAAATAACAACGACACTACCGAAAATGAAAGCATGATCAGGTGTTAGAATTTGCACCACGTCGTCAATGATTATCCGCTAAACAAAACCATCCTATTCCAAGATCTATGGTAGATTACAGCATTTATGATCTTTAAACAAGTCAACAAAACATAGCTATAAGAGTCGATAGAATATAATTGACTGGTCCAAACCTCGAATATTAATGTGGTTGATTTTAAAGAAGAAAATGAAGATAATCATTATCATTTGTGGTCACCTAAAACCAAAACCAACAAACCAATCTGTGTGCTTCTTAAACAACCAATTGTCTTTTGGCTTCCAAAGTCTTTCTACACCATGCGTACCTTTTCAACAACTAATTGTTCCTTCTGCATCTGGAGCCCTCTAACAAGATTGCGATGTTTTCCTTTCATGGTGTCTCGTAGAATTGTGAAACTTCTCCTATTATGAATGTTCTTGTATCCTAAACCCTAACCCCCACCACCCCGTTATACTTTACTAACTTGTCTCTTATTTGTTAAGGTAAAACCCACTAAGTCAACAAAAATTCAGCATACATACGGTACCCGATCAAGCTGGTGCTATCATTATAGATAGGTTCGAGTATTAAAATTACTGTCTTGTACATTCTTTTGGTTACTCGTCCATTGATTGGTCCGATTCCAATTTCACTTCTCACCTTTGCTTTCTTCCTGTGCTTGTCTTTGGCTGCTTACAAACTTTGCATGGAACACGTTGGTTCATGCTGAAAGGGATAGAAAAATGAAAACGATGATTTCAATATTCTAAACTGAGTCTATTAAAGATCAATATTCATTAGTGTCAACAAGAATACCAGTTATGGTTGTTTCGTTTTAGCTATTCCCTGCATAATGTAGTAATTATCCGTCGCCTGATTTAAATCATGGATAATCACTTCTTAACCGTCGGTAGTAAACTTCGTCTTTATTTCATGTTTAATATTCCATGTGAGATCGATATAACAGAACTAGAAAGATTACTGTTTTCAGTTCATGTTTCCATCTTTAGTGAAATTTCTTAATCCAAGAATGTAGCTGTAGAGGGTGGACGGTGGTGGCAAAAACCAGCAACTTGCTACTCATGAACAAAAATCATGTCTCTCGATGAAAGCAACCGTCAAAATTTCCCATGCGTAGAGTGTGGCCTCTGTGATCCCAACTTGCTTGCATTTTTGTGGCTGCCATTTACCACATGTTTTATGCTACATCTCTTTCCATTTTTCTCATGGTCAATGTATGCTCATCACTTTCCAATAAGAGTTTTGAGATTATGTTAAGAACTCTTAGGGAGTAGATTAAGGTTGACATTAGGCTATAACTATGGCTCTGCCCTGTTTGATTCACTTATGTCTATGAAGGTCTCAAAACATTCGTGAAGCAATTATGTTGTGACTTTGCTGTTGATCACTAGAAGTCATCTATGGTTATGTTGTCTTATCTCGAGTTAACAATGTGTTTTCAGGTCAGAGGAGTAATGCTTGGTTAACTGTTCTTGGCTAGATCGACTCTTTCTGGTAATGTTCCGTTTACTGTTCTTGGCTGTATTGTCTCTTTCTGGTAATGTTCGCTTCTCTGTTCTTAAACATAGACTTTGCATCGTCAAGTTGGCTTACCCTACGCAATCTTTGAACTTAAATACTAGAGTGGGGAGAAGGGGTTAACTCCGAGGATGTCGAAATAACCTAGTAAATAGTAATGCTACTACTCCTACTCGATCGAGACCTAGTAAACGTAATTGACTCATAATTTTGTGTTGTGGTTCTCTTAAACACGTACAAACTTTTGGGTCCATTTTGGATTTTCCTTTCTTGGCTGTGAAGCTTGACCCTTGAAGGCTTGAAGTCCTCTGTTTTATGCTTCCTTGGTCTAGGGAACATACCTGTTTTTTTGTAGGTTGAATTTGTGGGTGTGATTAGGCGGCTTAGTGTTTGTTTTTGACACGACTGTGTCTATAAACTAATGATAGTTATGGTTCAATGAAGAGTTTATTATGGTTGTCATTGATGTTTTTTTGTTGGTTATGTTCAGTTGAGTCATCTTAGTGACATTAATCATAGATCATCATCTAATAAATAAATATCTATTTTGTCACCTTGTGGTCATAACTAGTTGGTTCTTTACTCTGTTCTTAAAAATACACTTTCGTCGCCTTGGAAGGTTGCGCCATCTAATATCTAGATGACCAAATGTCTATGTCTGTTTGGGCAAACTACATGTATACATTTGAATTGCTGAAGTTTTTTGTGGAGAACAAAACTATCAATAACATATCAACCTTTGGTTGGTTAATTAGAAAATTTCATGTTAAAACTATCAAAATATCTCTTTTATTTTCTATTGTATCACCGTCATTTCCGTGATATATTTTTTATCTTGTTTTTCTTTCTAGTCTCGTATTCGTCAATGACACACGGGTAAAAGCATGAACAATCAATAATAGGTGTGTGTGTTGTCTCCCTTTGGCCTTCTGGGGACGGAATGAGTATATATGTTACAATGTCGCTATAGAAATATGATAGGTGTCGAACCCATTATTTTATGGTTATGAAGAAAACGATTTAATTATTATTGAGATAATTTTTCTTAACCCTGATGGAATATGACTGATTGAGCTAATTAACCCATTGAAAGATCTGCATCCAATTAAGAAAAAGATTCGAAGACTTTAGTTAAGAGGCAGTGCAATTTGGTTGGCGTGTTTAGGATTACAGTTGATTACTCAGCAAAGTTCTCTAACAAACTGCGAAGGGCCGAAGGCTATGGTTTTTATGCCCCTAGTACACAGTAGTATGGTACTGCTAATTAATTCGAGGATTCTGTGCATTCATATCTCTAAGGACTTGGACTAGTCTTCCACGCTTCCATTGGTAGTTCACATCGTTTTATCAAGGTCATAACTCACGAATTGGGAACTAGTTGATCATATCTCGAACGCTTGGACTAGCCAGTCGTGTACTGGTTGAGCATGCCATTATGTTGAGGTAACAAATGGTGAAGTTAGTTGATCATGACGACTGTATGCACCAAGTAGTGAGTTCTTAGTGATAAGCTGGTAGGCTCATTAGTGAATAAACTTTGAGGCAAGTGATTGTTAGTAACATCGATAAAGATTGTGTCACTAGATGAGATTAGATAATTAAGAAGTGATTGTTAGTAACATCGATAAAGATTGTGTCATTAGATGAGATTAGATAATTAAGAACAGAACCACCTCTTTATGACAAAGATTTTTTTATCTCTAAGGCAACGCTTTTCGACTCTGAAACAACAAATTTCATATTTTTACAACTTATGCGACTTTGTTCTTGTGAAAGAACTACCTGCTCTCAAGTCTCAACTCATATCTTAATGTTTTTGCAAAGATTGTGCACAACAGAAACCGTTGGACAATCCCAGTTTTCCAATACTACCCCTGTTCAGCTACCACCCCTCTCCGATTCAAATTCATCTCAATCCAAATCCCCTCGAACCCTATTCAATTCCTCCCAATCATCGCCGCTCCGCCACCGCCGATGGCAGCAAAATCCCGATAACTGCCGCCGCATATCCCCGCCATGTAACTCCTAACCTCCTTCCTTATCATCCCCTGCATCGCCGCCAAAAACTCCTCACTCATCCCAAATTTCACCGGGATCGTCGCCGCCGTCATCATCGCCGGAGCACAATCAGCGACCATCGTCTCCACCATCTCCGTCTCCGAACACGGCTGATCGTGTCTCGGAAGACATAGACACAGATCTAGATCAGCCTCGACCTGAACCGGACCGGTCTTGATCTCCACCGGTCGAACGCTCGTCGACTCACTGACGTCAGATCTCGACTGACTCGTCTCGCTCGTCGCTCTCTTCACCAACCTTTCCAGTTTCTCATCATCATGGCCGCAGGCGCTCGAGCAATACTTTCTCTTGAGAGTCGAGTTCCAGTGATTCTTGATGGCATTATCAGTTCTCCCGCACAGCATCCTCGCGATCGTGGCCCACTTGTTCCCGAACCTCGCGTGGGCCCGGAGAATCGTCTCGTCCTCGTCGGCCGTGAAGGCCCGGTGCTCGACCTGTGGGGACAGCTGGTTGCACCACCGGAGACGACAGGACTTGCCTGATCGGCCCGGGATAGACCGGCTTATCAGGGTCCAGTTTCGTGGCCCGTGGGCCCTTACCAGGCCCGTTAGGGCTGAGTCCTCTTCGGGTGTCCACGAGCCCTTTATCCGGTCCGATTCGGTCCGATCCATTGTCGGCATTATGAGGTACGTTATTGTGTCTGTGTGTGGATTGATGATGTTTGATTTAGAGCGACGGATTTTGTTGGTGTTGGTGTGAGGAGAGAGTGGGAGGGGGAG
>JAOVYX010003856.1:0-10674 GCA_035668315.1 Drosera spatulata
AGAAGCCGCTGCATGCATGCAAAGAGGATGGGGGATGCCCATCGCTCCCTAACTAGTTTTTACCCGTGACGATGACTTGGATGATAATACAGGAGTGCAATGACTCACACGCAAAACACCAAGGCTTTTCAGGAAAACAGATGATCGCTATGGATTGAAGAAGGGACACCATGTTCGACCTTCTCAACACATTCAAGAAAACGACCAATGATCCGCAAGGGATGTCAATGCTGTCCTTATCAGTTCAAGGAAGCGTTATTTCATATTCGTTTGCTTTCATTAATTCACATGGATAGCGAGATCATGCTTCATTTAGCGGCCGCTTTCACTTAATTCCCACGTGGGTATATACAATATAGGGTTCATTCTAATTCATTTCAACCCCAAACATCCCATCACATGTCAATCGTGTTCGTTTTATGCACGTTTGACTATTTATTCACATGCGTAGATGTTATATATCTCAAATACGCGTTTAGGTTTAAAGTTCGGGGCTAGAAATTGTATTTTTTTCTGAACAGACGGCAAATCTAAAACCCTGCGGGTGGGTTAGCCAGATGGTGAAAAACTACCGAAAGCCTTTATTTTTTTTTTTACTATGGCCGTATTCTTTTTTTTTTTCTCTCTCTCTGCCTGAGGCCCAGGCGCGGGCGCGATCACCTTCACACTCGGCGCGGGCACGACCTCGTAGCGGGCGCAACCACCCTCATACTCGTCGCGGGTGTGACGAAACTCAGGGCAGAATCCTCAGGGAACCTCTCTGCCCGTCCACGGAACGCCCAAATCACGATTCTAAGCCACCAAATCATCATACACACATCCAACACAGCATAAACACGTCCCAAAACATGCACGGACGTGTTTGAATCGTATGAACGAATAAATGAGGTGAATCGAACGAGTGAGGTTACCTCGAACGCGTTTGTTTTTTTAAGCACACGAGGTCACGGATTGATCCGTTAGCGTCCCCTAGCCGTGCTGCCAACACTGATCCTCCCCCCGGCTTGCTGCTGCCTTTGCCTTGATGATGGTGCGTTGACGGTGATGATGGATACAATGGTTTGATGATGATGATGATGTTGTTGATGATTGTTGATGTTGATGATGATCTTGATGATGATGGGGCTGCTGGTGGCTGCAGGAGAAGGAGCAGGCTGCAGGGGGATGGTGATGGTGGCCGACAAGGAGGAGATGATGGTGGAGAAGTGTGGTGAAGTGGAGAAGGTAGGCGGGAGTGGGTTTGGGTGGAAGAAAAAGGAAGAAAGAAAAGGGTGTGCGTGTGTGTGTGATCCCACGTTTCGTCCCACGAAACGTCTCGTTCATTCCATTATTCACCCAATTTTTGTAATATTAATCCACGAAAAATCTATTTTCATCGATAGATTAATCCCGTGTACGAAACTATGACCTCCCGAGTCAAAATTCATTATTTTTGGGATTAAATCAATGGTCCTTGTGCGTAACGTTTATAACATTATAACGAAACGTTATTTGTTCGTAACGTTTATTGATGCGTTCAACTAATCATCCCAAAATATTTCATCGTCATATTTGATTTAATTAATCAAATATTTTCTTAGATTTAAAGATATAAGCTTTTGGTACGATTTATTTTAAAAGTCGCAACGTTATATATTCGTCTCAAAACTCCCAAATTTCTCATGTATTACACCCTGGTATGGAATTCCTTGAACATATCTAGTACCTGATCTTTAGTTTTCAAGGCACAGACCCAAACCTTTCTAGAATGATCATCTAAAGTAATCGATGGCGACGAGAAGAAATTCATGTCCATTAGAGGCTTTGGGTGTCACTTTCCAATGATGTCAATACCTCGAGAAAGGCCATGGTGAGGAGGTCTCGAATGAAGAATCGTATATTGGAGAGGCTGCCTAAGGTAGACAACATGAAGTGGGGTCATTAATGCTTGTGGGGAGCATAACAAAATAGTGTGCACCACCTAGAGATCTTTCTGTCATAGAGCAGACATCTGTATACACAAGATCGAGTATATTCTTTCTTCTATGTACAAGAGAAGAAACAAATGATACTTTGTGTTGTTTTCCAGCTATGCAGTCAACACACGGTATAAAGGAATACCTTTCACGTCAGGTAGGATTTGCTTACGTCTAAGAATCTGCAAGTTCTTCTGACTGATATGACCGAGCCTCTTATATCAAAGCTCGATCGAGAAGGACCTCTCAACAGCATTTGCATCTCCTTTGATCAGTCTTGCTTGCATCAAGTATAGCGTTCTTTGCTTCTTTCCCTTAGCAATCAGTAAAGAACTTTTCGAGAGCTTCATTTTCCTATCAGAGAAATGAGAAGTGTAACCTTCATCATCAAGAATCCCAACCGAAATCAGATTCAGTCGAATGTCGGGCACATGTCTGATATCCTTCAACAGTAATCTAGAACCTGCATTGGTTAACAACCAAACATCTCCAACACCCATAATTGTAGATGTCTCATTATTTCGCATTCGTACAAAACCATAGTCACCATTTTTGTAAGATGAAAAAAAATTAATATGCGAAGTAAGATGAAATGAGGCACCAGAATCTACCACCCAATCTGAGTTTGGACAAATGAGGTGGATGGAACCACTATGTGAGAAGAGGTATGGTTCATCCATGGTTGCAACGGAAGTGGTGCTTGGCTCGCTGTTTTGCTCTCCCTTAACGACCTTGCCTTGCGCTGTGTCACTTTTGAACTTTCTCCATTCGTTTTTCTTGTGACCTGACTTGTCACAAAAATAACAAGTGAAGACCTTCCGATTTTGAGACTTTGATCTCCCCCCGAACTTGTCGTTTAGTTGGAATGTTCTTTCTTTGTTCCGTCCGCGATGCTCCATCACATGAGCATCTGATGAGTTGGACGGGGTGAGTTCCTTCCTCCTGGTTTCCTCGTTCAACATACTGTTTTTCACGATGTTCATCGTGAGCTTCCCTTAAAAAACGGAGTTGCTCAGTGACACCATCAGTGTCTCACAGCTATCAGGTAAGGAGCTTAATAGTAATAGTTCTTGCATCTCATCATCAAACTTTAAATCCACACCTGTCAATTGATTGACAATATCCTAAAAATCATTCAGGTGCTTGGCTACACTGCGGCTGTTTTTGAACTGCAACTTCACTGGCTTCCGTATTATGGAAGCTTTATTCATCGCAGTCTTCCTCTGGTACATTATCTCGATTTTTTTCCATAAGACAAAAGCATCGACGTCGTTGCAATGTGTTGAAAAACACTTTGATCGATATATTTTCTGATGACACCAACAGCTTTGCGCTGCAGCAACGCCCAAACTTTCTCCTCTTTATCAGCTGGTTTTGTCTTGGTTACGATTGGCTCGTACAAATCCTTACAATAAAGGATATCCTTCATCCTGGGCTTCTACATCGAATAGTTCGATGAGGTCAATCGGATCATGCCATCAATGTTGGCCCCGTTTTTCATTTTAATTAGCACAGTTATCGAATCACCTTCCGGTTAAATTAACCAGAGCTCTGATACCAGTCTGTTGGGAAAAGTCGATGTAAGGTGCAGTGAAAATTGCCCAACACTTTTTCCTCGTCGTGCAATTAAAATGGAATAAATAAATAGTCCAAAAATAAATAGAGTCGACACCAAAAATTTTACGTGGAAAACCCCTTAAAAGTAAAGGGTAAAAACCACGAGATCGTTACAATACCAAAATATCCACTAAAGAGGGATTACAAATATCGTCCCTAGACTTGTGTTAGGGGATTACAATCACCAGGATAACTCTCACTAGTTTTTCTTCTCTAACAGAATAAAAATATACCCGTAGAGGATATCTCTCAATATCTCAAAGTGGGTATTTTTCTAACTCTTCTGGTACTGTTTTTGTGTTTGGTGTGTGATGCATTTGTTTTGCCCATTGATGCCTATTTATAGGCAACAGAAGATGTCGCTAGAAATTTTCGCCGTCTTGTTTAGCTGCTGCCGTCTTCGCCCATTGAACTCACTCATGTCATCATTGGTTTCACGAATGCTCTTGTTTTTTCCCGAATTCATCTCCCGAGTGCATCTTCCTTTTTCTTCTTTTGCATTTAAAAATGTACGAGTCCCACCAAAAGGAAACCCACTAACAACTTTGAACTCTAGACTCCATGTAACTTTGAACGTTGTCTTATGCAACTCATGCTTAATTAGCTCCCAATAATGATCCCAACCAAAAGGCCTAGGGAGCTCAAATGTCCTCTCTAGCTCGAAATCACGGTATGTCTTGCCAGATGAGGATAAATGCTGAGCCTCAAAAGAAGGATTTCTGATCGTTGCTTACAGACACAGGTGAATCGAATCAAGGTGTTCACAGGTAACCTCAACAAGATGTCTAGGAGCTAGCAGATGTACAGGCAGCTCATAAGCATTACTGTGACGAATCTTCACGAGGGGTCGGAGACCGTTGATGGAGTCTAGCACACCATCCATCCGGTCTGTACAGAACAAGGACACAGTCCTGGTTTTTTGTTGATATGATCAAAGCACATATATGATCAGAGTGCCCATGAGATCAGTGTAACAACATACCGCGTACAAATTTAATCCTTAGATCCTCAACATGAGAATCGCATAAGAGGAAAATCAATGCATCAGAAAACGTACTTGAATCTCTTATGAGCTTGAATGAATCGCCTTGATACCTGCAACTCATAGACGACGACTGGATGAATTGGATAGGATACTTACTAGATTTTAAATTCGTTTATTTTTGAATTTTGAATATAGATATAAAAGGAAAAAAAATATTTTAAAAAATTCATCAATTCAAAATCTCAATGGTTAGATCTTATTTGCCAAGATTTTGTGTGACATGCCACATATTTACCAAAGCTCCGAACATATAGTGTGAATATCTCGATATCAAAAAAATCCCATAATAATATGTTTGTCCCTTAATTTAGATTCCTTTTATAACGATTTTATTTTCTATTTCATTTAACTGTCTGATGAAACAGAAATATTTGACACTAATCTATATTTTTAAAACGGAATTAGAAAACTAAAATTAGAAAAAAAAAATGGTTTAAAATTCTGTATTCTGATTGTTCCGAATAGAGTATTCGAAACTCTCCGCTTAAGTTTAACAATGTTTGTAGGAAAAAAAAAAAATTTAAGCCCCTAACCCTTTTTTTTTTTTTTTAATAAAGCATAAATTTGACTTATGCAACACTGACTGAAAAATTATGTTATATGCGGATCGATTAGGGCAATCGGGGGTCAATGGGGTCAACGATGACGGAGATCAAAGCAGACGATCAATAGGTCTGATCTGCAATGGTGAAGAAAGCGAACCCCTAGGAAAATTCCTGTTGAGATTTTTCAAAGGGAAATCAACTAGAACGATGACAGACGATTTGGTGAAAGAAGTGTGATCCTACCTATCTGTTCGAAAGTCAGCACCAGGAGAATGAGACGAAGGCTAGTTTGAACCTTTATAGAGATAAAATCTCTGAAAAGGATTAATAAAAATGATGCGATGCATTGTCAAAGAAGGAATGCTAAGCTGATGAAAAAACGACGCAATGATCAGGTGATGTTCGCACTGAAAGAGAATATCGGCAGTGTTTGCACTCGTATTGGTTATGCATTAGGTGAAATGATTGTCCTCCAGATGAACTGGTTGTATGGCTCTAAACTTGTAGTATTTCCTGATATGGAGTGCGCGGTTTGTCTTGAAGATAAGTAGCAGCAACAGAAGGTCAGGTAAATTTCATACAATGTTATCATAATAATTAAATGGTAAATTTCAGACGATTTTCTTGTTCTAGCTGGCAACTTTAGTTAGCACGCTTATCCTGTTCAGTCGGCAAGACGCCAAAGTTTCCAGCCACTTGTTTTTTACGGTCAGAAAACTGCCTGTATTCTTGTAGTGTTTAACGAATTCTGCACCTTGAGGAGAGATCAAGTATATGTGTCACTCAATTTGTCCAGTGGTTGGTGTGGGGAAGAAACCATAAGTCATATTTAAAGAACTAGATTGTTGGCAATAGCGGCTAGAACTCTTTTGTTGTGTACTTGGCACTTATCAAGGTTTGATGGATCGATCCACTGATAGATGTCAAGTCCAAAATGTATATATCCCTCGTTTAGTGCTTTAGACTTGTTATGAATGGTGATTTGCTTGTAACTTTAGAGCAAGGGCCCTTGTCTTGATGAGGCAAACCGTTTATTCAATCCTGTCGAGTGTTGACGCTCTATCGAATAGTGGTTGAATCAGATAATTAACCACTACTAGGTTTATATGAGTTGCTTTGTCTTGGATTGTATAGAACATGATTGTAGATCTGAGCGAGGCAACCAAGACTTCATCTCAAAATGTTAACCTTCGACAAAGAACAACTTCACCTTGAAAGTTCTAAACCTGTATCTAATGAACGCATGGGTGAAAATATATGCAATTAGTGAGAATACAATGCAGAGGATCACCAGGTTCTTAGCAGAATTTTGTATTAATAGATCAGATTGCATCATCATGTGCTTCACCAAAAAATAAGTTAGGTAATTAACCGCAAACAAATGTATATCAAATAACCAGCCAATGAATAAGTTATGTCAGTTATTAGAGCACTACATTATATAATCTTGCCATTAGTTCAGCAATTGATATGATAACATGACATGTAACTCAATTAATGCTGTGACTATAAGGACAGCTTAGTATCATATGTTTTGCATCATCTAAACCTTTCACATTTGCTTCCAATACCGATTACAAGAAACAAGAGAACCTTTGTCCCATACAGCTCTAATAACCATGACGAGAATCACTTTGCTTGGGCTTGTACTGCTCTGTGTGAGCCTTGGTGCAACAGGTTTCGATCTCCCTTTCACTCTTTTGGCATTGTAAATATTACATGAACGTCATTTCCGTGATTGAGCTTGTTTGTTTATTCAACTGTGTGTCTTTTGAACAAGGTTCAATGGCTTACAAATGCGATAATCTTCAGGATTCGAACTTTATCAGTTGGTTTTCTTCATATGCAGATTTTGCTGGAACATATATAATTAAGCTATGTGATTTAGTTCTCAGTTGTACTATGAGTATAGTAATCACTAATAGGCATCAGATTTTAAAATCTCGTCATTTGTTCAGTTGTTATTCTGATAGCAAGATAGCATACACCATAACCGGATCCTGTGACTATATCCTGTCAGATATGGGAGCACCAGATTCTACTTGCATGCTAAATATGTTAGTATTGTATTCTTGTTGTTTCCTTATTGTTACAGATTGTATCCATCCAATATCAATATGGATCTAATCTTTGTAGTTAGAGGGCAAATCATCTTCGTCATCCTGTATAAGTAAAAACTGATCCATGATGAATGCAGCAAGCAACTTCAAGCTTCACACCACAATTACATCTTCGTATAGTATGTTTTGCATTGTCCAAACCTTGATCATTTCCTTCTGTAACCTATAACGAGAAAAAAGGAGAAATTTTGTAATCTGCATCTCCAATAGCCATGATGAGGATTGCTTTGCTTGGGTTTGTATTGCTCTTTGCTAACCTATATGCGACAGGTTTCGATCTTCCTCTCATTTTGTTGGCATGGTAGAAAAAATAAATGAATGACACATTGGTGATTCTGCCGGTATGTTGACTCACTCGAACTACTGTCTATTAGAGCAAGGTTCAACAAACAACAGCGATAATCTTGTGGATTTGATTAGTTTTTCAGATAGAATCTAAGCAGCAGAGAGTTTCGTATGCTTTTCTGGAACAATTTATGACTAACAGCGATTTCATCATTTGCGATTGCAGCTGCGGATATTGGAACTTGCTATGGACTGTTGGGAGACAACTTGCCACCATTTTCACAAGTGGTAGCTCTGTACAACCAAACCAACATTCAGAAAATGAGAATCTACGCCCCACTCCAAGAACTCGCACAAGCTCTTCAAGGTTCGAACATAGAGGTCACGGTTGGTGTTCCCAACGAGGACCTCGACGTCCTTGCTGCAAGCCAAGACAATGCAGACGCTTGGATCCAAATCAACCTGTTGGCATACCCAAATGTAAACTGGAGATACATAGCTGTCGGGAACGAGATCAGGCCAAACAAGGACGGCTCTGAAATATCCCAATATGTCCTGCCTGCGATGCAGAACATTCAAAATTCACTGAACCAGCTTGGTCTAAGTCAGGTCAAGGTGTCCACTGCCTGGGACATGGCTGTCTTTGCGAGCACGTATCCTCCATCTCAAGGGACATTCGATCCTGCAATCGAATCCTATACTCTTCCCATTGTCAATTTCTTAGTGAGCAATGGGTCACCATTGCTTCTAAACTGTTACCCTTATTTTGTCTTTAAGGATACTCCTAGCCTCGACATCAACTATGCTCTCTTCACGTCCCCTGGAGTCGTGGTTCAGGACGGGCCATATGGTTATCAGAATCTGTTATTTGCCATGGTGGATGCGGCCTACTCAGCCCTGGAGAAGGCGGGAGCAACAGAAGTGCCTATCGTGTTGTCTGAGACCGGCTGGCCCACAGAGGGCGATGTAGCAACCAGTGTCGGCAATGCGCAGACCTACAATAATAACTTGATCCAGAAAGTGAGCCAAGGGACTCCAAAGAGACCCGGGCAGGCCATTGAGACTTATATATTTGACATGTTTGACGAGAACTTGAAGACCCCTGAACTTGAGAAGCATTGGGGTCTGTTTACGCATGACGGGACCCCGAAATACTCTATTAGTCTCTAATAGGGCTGAGCATTTCCGAGAAAATAGAAGACATTTTATATCTAACTTGTATTGTCTGTTTTACACACAGCTTCATTCTAATAAAAAGTTCAATAATTATTTCTATCCTTCTAATGATTAGGATGCTGAAGAAGCATATGATCTTTGCCAGTATCCTCTCATACTACCTGACTCGTACGGTGCATGAGCTTCAAACAACATATCCTCTGCACCTACGCAGCTCTGTTGTTGCTACTAGAAGAACCATCTCACTTAATGGGAAGAGCCGTTAAAAATTCTGCAAAAATTGCCATGAACTCTCGAGAGAAGTAGAAGCGCCTTGGTAACATGATGATTTGTAACGTCATATGCCGACTTCATAGCATTATGACCACTCACCATGCAGAAACCAGCATATCCAGGCAATAAAATGTGAGGAACATCTCTTGGGATGAGCAGTTTCATGACTTTGTCAACAATTCTAGGCGGCCTAGATAGCGTTAGAGATCAAGCAGCTCAAGTCTAAGCATTTATAACTTCAATAACATTCAAGAGATAGCATCTCCAACATATAGGCCTCAAACTCCTGATTTGCAAGATTAACCACATGAATAACGTCCCTCGGTTCCCCTGGTTGTAAAGCATGGCTTATAGTGGGAGAGTGACTTCTGTTACGAACGGATCGGTTAATAATAAACACAAACAATGTTACGAGCGGGTCCGTTAATAATAAACACAAACAATAATAAGTGCGCAAAAATAAATAAGATAAAGATTTTTACGTGGAAACCCTTACGGAAAAAATCACGGGCGGTCGCCGACGACGAAAAATCCACTAACCAAAAGAAGAGAAATACAAAAGGGACTACACTCAAAATATTGAGAATCTCACAATAAGGGATAGAGATAATAATCTCTAAAACAAATCCCTCAAACCCTCAATCTATTTTTATGTGTATATATGAACAGTGCTATCCACATTATCTCTTCCTCTTTTCCCTTCCCTGATTCTCACCAAACACAAATCTCCCTTTCCTTCTCTGCACTACCTGCCCGGCTCTCTGCCTCCCCATCAATCCTCTTCTCCTTTTACAGCCATCATCACGCGGCAAGACACACGGACATCACACAAAGAAGCAAACGCGGGGAATTCCACGCGGAGACGAACGCGGCGAGTTGATTTCGAGGCATCTTCACCACCGTCAACAAATCTCCACCTTGACTCAAATCAACTTCATTGTCGTTAAGCAACCTCCACCTAGACTTCAAACGAGCCTAACTGCCCTCCACTCCCAAAAGTTTCAGGCAATGACGAAACTTTGAAGTAGAAACTGGTTTCGTCAACATATCAGCTGGATTTTCTGCAGTAGCAATCTTCATCACTTTGACATCTTTAACGTCCCGTACAAAATAATACCTGATGTCAATGTGTTTTGTTCTTATGAAGAGACTCTAGTTCTTCTTCCATAGCTGCAGTCCACTGGGCACATTCCGAACTAGTTACGACCTCCCTGAATGACAAAGGTTCATTCTCAACTGTCTCGCTAACAATGTGTGAATATGCCACCAAATCTGAATAGCCGTATCGAACTGGGGGTCTGATCTCACGTCGTTCCCTGTCACGGCTAAGTTGGTACTTCTGTAGAGTGGGTACCTGGATTGGATCTGGTACTAGTGGTTCCACTCCTGGATCTTCTGCTTCTTGAGTTGGCTGCAAAACATCAGTGGGAATGTTGAGGAGAGTGACCTGTTTACTAGATAACAGGCCGTCATAACCGCTTCAGCCAAAAACCTGTCCTTTAGCCCGGCTCCAATTATCATGCACCGAACTCGCTCCATGAGCGTCCGGTTCATACGTTCTGCTACCCCATTCTGCTGAGTTGTGTAAGTGACAGTGCGATGTCTCACAATGCCTTTGTCCTTGCAGAACTCCAGAAATCGCTTGTTCACAAATTCCA
>JAOVYX010003857.1:0-10674 GCA_035668315.1 Drosera spatulata
TATATCTCGAAGCTAACTTGGCAATTTAAAAGGATTCATATAGAAGCTAAACAAGTAGTAACATAGTACTACTTTTTGTAACGTTCCAAACCTCATAATTAGCGGTAGAGATCATAGGCATGCTGCCGACAGCCATCGGCTTCCCCTTCAATGAAGGATTACTCAGTGTTTCAACGGCCGCATAGAAAGCATCCATATCTACATGAAGCCATATTCTGGACAAGTCACTGGTGGCTTCCAACTCTCCAATCCTTTTCTCAGCAACCTGGCCATTACACGAACTATAAACACCATCAAATAAATCACAGAATTTAGAAGAAGAAGAAAAACGAACGCCTAATGTTCGTCGATAAGAGCATTAGAATGATGGGAAAACTCGAAAGACTGATATCGTTGAAACATGACCAAAATCGTCCTGCTTTACGGGTGATGAACCCACGAGAAATCGCTTCCATATCCACACATCATCTATACAATACCTTCTGATGATGAGATAAATCCGCAGCAGACAGCTTAGCACACCGTGCACGCATACTCTCGACTTTCTGCCTCATATCGACCTCCTTCCTCTCCTCGTTCTCGAAATACTTCGATCCCTTACTCATTTCATACACAACTCTCTGCACCTTCTCCTTGTCAACCCCATCCATTCCTATCACACAACACAATCACAAAATCAGAACTCATTCCAATCAAACAACATTCCAATTAGGGTTCCGAAAACAATAACAACGATTCGATTCAGGTTTCTCCATTCCTCGACTGATTAGGGTTTGTGAAGAGGAAAAGAAAATTGGGGTTGTGGAGGGAGGGGAAGTTACCGGCTTTGGCGTTGGTGTAAACGGTGTGGTATGATTTCCATGGCTTGGAAGAGATTTCGGCGGAGTCGCCGCCTGCCGACATTCTCGTGGACTCGAAGTTGCGGTGGCGGCGACGGCGATCTAGAGAGAGGGAGGTGCGCAGTGCGGGAACTCAGAGAGCAGTGTTACAAGCACGACTGTGGCCGGATCATGAACCATCAAGGGGGGGTTTACCTATGGGAAAATGCGCAAGAGCCAAGCATACAAACAATGATTCATCTAAAGTTCTACTTTGTTAAATCATAGTAAAAAAACTCGAATATGGGAATAATTTAAAAAATATAAATTATGAAAAAAAATTAAAAAAAAAAGAGGAAAAGTTAAGAAAAAAACATAAGAATAAATTCAATATAAAAAATACGGAAAAAAACGAAGTGTTGATTTTCTTAAAAAACCCTAATTTGTGGGTGAATTTTTTAATGTATTTTAATTATATTAAAAAATTCAGATCTTAATAATATTATCCGGAGGGCAATAGGGGTGCAGAAATGCTTTGTGCATCAGATAGCAGACGACGCCGTCGGCTTCCCAGTTCCGGCGAAGATTCAAGGTACCCTTTTTCTTCCCCTCATCTCTTCGTTTTTCATTCCTGTCTGCATATCTATACTGTGCACATGTGATTCACCGGCGCCAAATCATTGGACCCCTCTCTTCTCGCAACCTGTAGTCATGCCTGGTCATATGAATCGAGATGCATCTGATGAATTTTCTGTGTCATTGATGTCGAGTGCATGTGTGATTGTACGAAGAAAGATACGGGGTAGGAATGTGACATTGTTTGTACGAATGACCACAAACGGCCCATAGTCGATACTGTGTTGTTAGGTTGGGTTCTGATGGTCATTGATCTTTTCGAAGAATATTGCATTACATGTCTTTTGTCTATGTTGGATGCATCACAGGATTTTGAATTACTCCTTTCAAGTTTTGGTGGATTTGCTCATCCTTTCCTCTTGCTTCGATCGTTAACCAAATGAGCTCCCTTGTTGTATCTCAGGTCCAGGTTATGAGTACTAACTTGGAAGTGAAGCATGATACTTGGAACCCAAATCCCATTCCCCAACCACGTTCTCACGCCTCCAAGATATCCAATTAAAAACAGAAGTTCCTCTACAAGAGTCCATTTCTCCGTCAACTACAGCGCGTACCTGAAAGAAACCACCGCCAATGACAGCAATAAAGATGCAACCCTCCCTACAATGACCGACATTCTATCAGCCTCAAGAGCACAAAATCTGAACTTGCAGCTACAAACACTAGGACCCTTCTTCAGGATCACGGCCAAGAGCTTGGTGACGGAGACAGAGCTTGGCAAGGCCGAGGGGCTGATTAGGGTGTGGTTGGATGGCAAGATACTTCACTTGGATTCCATCAGGTTGAAGAGAGAGTCACTTGGGATGGAGAAATCGATCTTTGGGATCGGGTTGTTCATTGGTGCTGTTGCCATTCGACATGGGTACGATTGCGGGTGTAAGACTGCTCAGTTGCTTGCCATCAATGACTCCGATGTTTACCATTCTAAGGTTTCATCCCTGTGTGTTTATATTTGTTTTGGTTATCCTCAATATAAACTCTAAGGGACTAGCTTCGTGTGTTGATCAGAAACTTGCCGAAAGTCTCCTCTACAAGGGTTTGATTCTTGACAGATATGATCCCTGCCTTCTGGGTTGGGACTGGAATGGACGACATATGAAGTTTTTGCTTCCGATTTTCTGTCTGTTGCTTGTGTGTGCTTGATGACAATTCTAATAACCATGTTTCAACAGCTTGTGAGATTCTACAGAAGAATCGGGTTTGAAGCTGTTCATGAGGTCACCGGAGGTTCATTCGGAGATCTAGCACACATGCTTGTTTGGGGAGGCATAGGAACTCGGATGAATGCCAGGGTGGAACAACTCCTAGTCAAGTGGTGTAGTCGATTCAGATCACCTGGTAGAGCAGGAGATTGAAAATTATACGATTGTACATAATCATAGCAAATCTTACTTTTAACACTTTGAGCAATGGAGCAAATTGGCGAAGTATTTTCCTTGAGTTGCGATGATCCATGTATTCACCATATCATGAATTAATGTTAAAGGGACTCGATGAATATATAGCTTGTTTCAGATGAAAAACCACTGTTATCGTTCCGGACTTGGTCATGACTCTGTTCCGATCCGGAAAAACTCCAAGCCCAGACTGAAACTGCATAGTTTCTCCTTCCTTTTTAATAAGAACAATCCGAGGCATAAAATAATCTGAGAATATACAACAGCACTGCATCTAATCATCAGATATTCGAGTAGCTACAACACACTGGTTAGCTACAGTGATATATTGACAAAATTAAGGACGAAGATCTTCAATATCAGCTACAAGGCCAGTATCACATTTCTTCTTCGGCAGGTTCACCACCAGCTGGCCACAGGCTCCACTTATGTCCTGGCCCATCTGCTTGCGAACCGTCGTTCTGATGTTGTATGTGCCTCTAAGGATTCTCTGGAAACTCAAAACTTTACTTTCGCTGCTGGTTCTGAATTGACTCAAATCGGCAATTGGATTGAAAGGGATCAGATTTATCACCTGATTCGAAAAGCAAAAAGGTTCTGTTCAACATGTATACTGAATGAAAGTAAGTTCAACATGTAGATATCAGTCTGACATCATCGAATTGTCAAAATCATGCACACAGCTTACCACATCAAAGGTTTCTAGCAATTTTCCGAGCTGATGAGCATGCTGTTCCTCGTCATTGATTCCACCAAGCATTATATACTCAATAAAGATTTTCTGCTGACTGATACCAAAAAACGAAAAACAAAAATGTATCATTCAAGGAGTATATGAATCCATCACAGCATACTACCAAGAAACAATATACGAAGGTATAATATAATCACCTGTTCTTTTGATATAATCTCAAGGTGTCCATGAGTTTCTCCAATGGAAATGCTCGTGCAGAAAGCATAATTTGGCAGCGTATATCTTGAACTGGCGCATGCAGAGATACAGCCAGATTCAAATTAGGAAGATCGCCTTGCAGCTTGTTGATAGCATGTATAATGCCAACCTACAGGATATAAACTCAGTGAGTTCAACAGGCTAAGTGTTTCATGAGATTTTATTTCAAACACCAAAGATGCTGATGCAATCTCTAGAATGAGAGAAGATGTATTAAAAAGGCTCTCTACTTGAAGGCATAATACCGATAATAGAGTGAGAAACAGGTAGGAAGAGCATGACATAAACTTCAAACACCAAGCCTTTTTTTTTTTTCCCCTAACACCAAGCCTGCACGCAACCTCTTGAATGAAAAAGATCCTTTGCTAAAAGGCGAGGTGGAGCAAGAACCAAGTAGGATTGCTTCAAGATACTGTGTGTAGACTGCAAAGGAGTATTAGGAGAAGATCTTCTAACCGGTAAAAAAGGAAATATGAAAAATATAATAAGCATAATAGTAACATACCCAGGAAAGCATGGATCTCAGCTCGAGAAATATCACATACATATATAGACATGATCACATGACCCATAATAAACAAGACTCAAGTGAATTTAGACATGACCCACAATAATCAGGGCACAATGATTCTCATTGAAAAAAAATATCCCACTATGATTCATAGTCACGGTGAAGCATGTTCGTGATCTTAACTAGAACACCTACCGTTGATACAGTCACGCGTTTGGGAGATAAATGAAATGGAGGCTGGGTCATTATTCGAATAGCTTCGACCAGTGCAGAGTAGTTATTCAATGGCTCCCCCATTCCCTGTTCACATGAGTAAAGCTAAGGTTATAGTCAATAGGTACGAAATGAGTATTTAGCCACGCAAGAAATGTAAATACACCAATGCAATGAGAACTTTTCACTTTCCTATCAACATTGTAAAATTAACCAGTTAGGCGAATTCTTGCATTAAAGGCTACTTACAATTGCAAACAAAACAAAGAAAATTTCGGAACAGAAATCCAAATACTAGTTCATTAATGGTGTTCCTTTCGTCGCACACGCTGGAGGAATCCATTTTTCTTTTTCTTTTTTTGTTTATCTAATTACATATATATAAATAAAAAGGTCAAGCTATATTACTAACTCAAGGAAGCGGAGAGAAGATCAAGACGGAAGAGAGACCCCTTGAAACCTGAGCTGTATCTGCACATGAATTGTGCAACAGCAAAACATGGTGAAAACTGAAAAGTAAGATAAAAACCAGAACTCATAACCACCAGGACATCTGAATGAGTCCATTATCTTATTAGGGTGGCTGATTGCAATGGCTGATGTCATGAACCATCAAAAACTTTTTCAAAAGAAAATCAAGTAGGTCAATCACTCAGAAAAAGAGAGGTGATTACCAATTTACCATGAAAACAATGTTACGGATACTTGATATAGAAGAGGCGTGGACCAATTGCTCCACAATTTCTCCAGCTGACAGATTATTTTTGAATCCCATACTCCCAGTTGCACAAAATTTGCAGCCCATTTTGCAACCAACCTACAAGAGATAATAGTGGCATAAAGTAGGGGAAAGACCACATTACAACAAAACCTTCCAGTGCATGTCAATGGAGAAATTCACACCCATGGTTATGGGTACAGAGGAGACATTCACTTGATCAAGATCCACCACCATTGTTCAAGTGCATGACAACGAACAATTATTTTTCATGTCAGCATCCACGTCAAACTTCTTCCAATTTTTCAAGAAATACCCCGTGTCTTGGTATGGTTAAATATAACTTCTAACTTTCAAGCACTGACACTTCATTTCACCGTAACCATCTACTCTGTGCATGCCATATATAGCTCAAAAACAACAATTAGAAAAACAAAGAGATATACCGGAGCCTGGACATTACCTGAGATGAGACACACAAAGTTGATCTTGGGCCACCTGGGCGCGGATTCCCGCCATACCTTCCTAAACGTGTGTCATATCTCATTACCACCGCTTCCACAAAGGATCCATTCTGCAGTTACAAATGGGGGAAAAAAAAAATCAATACTAGGCACGATGATGCTTGGTACGTTGAGTATATAAGACCCCACTAAACCATATGCACATTGCCGTTGGCCCTTTACGTATGATGGCACACTTCCCAAAACCAAATCGACTCTTCAAGTCATCCACCCAATGCAACAAACAATACCTCAAAAAACTCAGCAGCACAGAAAGCAGAGAGAGGTGATGACCTGGAGCGTGGTGAGGAGCTTCGACGTGACGCCATCAACCGACTCATCCACCGAATGTACACTCGACGTCAAAGGCTTGAACTTCGAATTGAGGATCAGATAAGTGGCGGACGGCAGCGAGGGGATGTCGTCCCAGACGCAGTTGCTAGGGTTTTGAAGCACATGTCTGCGCACACAGTCCACACACAGAAACCATTGAGAGAATCAATTATCGATCAATCGAGGAAGAAGTGGAAAGGAAAGGGAAGAGGAAGAGAGAGAGCCGACTTCCAGATTGAGGGGATGAACTCAGCTCGCCGCCGTCGAAGATTGATTTGTATACCACAATCGCCGCCGCAGCTTCTTCGGTGACGACGATGACTTGATCGTGTTGCGGTGGCGAGTTTCGCCGCCGTCCTGGCAGTCGGATAACGATTTCAGTGTCCGTGAACCGTTGAGATTAAATAATAAAAAATAAATAATAAAAATTAAAAAATATATTTTTTATTTTATAAAAATTGTAATAAATTGATTTGACAGACATGTTTGATATAAAATTTTATATACCTTGTAAATTAAATATTTCAATTTAATAAGGACGATTATAAAAACGAAATTTGTATTCATATGCTGTAATTTTTGTGAGATGAAGAAAATAATATTCTAATCTTCATCCTTTATTTATGTTATTTTACTCTCAAATATTCATTCATTATTATACATTTATGTCATGTCACACTCCTAAACCCATCAAAATATGGTACTAGTAGTAATCACATTCCAACTTCCAAGTAAATGTATACGGACTTACGGAGTAATACTTTGAAATCATACACAAGAACTTGATACGAACGTCGTGGTTGCTGCTGCCCCGTTTTTCCGAGCTTGATAACAATAGTCCCTGAAATATTTACGATATGAATAAATTCGTCCCTCGGGTGAATCTTAAGACAGCAGGTTATTTTCTTAATAATATCCAGATTGTTGATGCGACATGAACCCAAGCACCAGGAGCTCTGTGACATCTTGTTCCCAGGTCCAAAATCCAGACATTACTTCGTGGTTCAGGTGGGATGAGCATAAAGATCAATCCAGTCGCATCATCTCATGTTCACTACCGGACGACCATGAGTCGCACAGCTGTGTGGTCTTGAAACATCTAGTTACACATCAAAGCGAATGTTCGACTGCTGAACGTGTGTTTTTGTGAACATATTGCACCACTGACGTTAAACAAAACAAACCATTCAAAATTTCAGAAGCAAAATCAAACACCACATCCAATATGTCAGCCAACTTCTACAACCAATTTCTTCATGGCTTTACTTGATACCAACTAATCGATGTCCCAAATTAAATGGCAGCTAGATATAGGAATCGAGAGGGCTGAAAATGTAAGTAATGCCAAACTTCTTTATATGCCACCCAAGTCCGCTAGTCCCTGAATCCAACTTCCATCCTTCTGCTGCTACTGTTTCTGCAAGTTGACGAGACATTCATGATTCAGACCAATTTTAACTTCTTTACACAGAAAGATCCAGGAGTTGGAAAAAAATGGAGCCGAACAAACTCATCACCAGCAAAATAGAGTTGAAGAACTCTAATTATTCCATTTTACCAATTCAATCCTCATCCTAATAGAGATGGGCTTTCCGTTTTAGAAGCTTGAACAACAGAAGTCACCCTTGACTACTTTTCAGACTGTTCATTATATCAGACGCTTTTGAACCAAGAGACAATCTTGATGGATCTTGGAGAGAGATGAAACTAGAATGCCCGCGTACAGCCAAGTGGAGCTTTAAAAATAAACTGTGAAAGAAAATCCTACTAGAAGTACTCTCAGACAATGGTTTAAGTTCTTCCTTATATAGGTGCTTGAAAACTGAATTTTGTCTATTACAACCCTATTCATGAAGAACAAGACACAGATGATAGATAACATACAATTCACCCATGAATCATAACGTATAGAAGAAAAACTAACCTTGTTAATGAAAATTGATCCTCGCGGAGAGGCGCAGCTGGGGCTCTAAGAAGACCCACTTGGAGAGGTAGAAGAGTGGCCTATGACCAAAGGAGGGCGAAGAGCACGATGTTTTGCTTCATTCTCTTTTCGAGCATTGTGCATCTCTTCCGTCTCAATGACTACTAGTCTCTTGACCTGAACACAATAAAACTCAATACAACAGGATAAAAGCCCAATCAAGAAGTGTGAACGCCAGTGCACACGCTTTTCTGACCTGCTGCAGCATTCCTCTAATTGTGGGAGTGTTTGATCTCATGACAGTGCGGTTGCACTTGCGCAAACGAAGTAGTTCTAGGATACGCCTATGAACTTTCCTAGTTCCTGGCATGCCCCTGACCAATGTGATATACAGGTTGGAGCTCCATGCAATTGGAGCCTGCACCTTAAAGGCCTTGAAAGCGTTCATGTCTTTCTAAACTGCACCCAGAGATATGGAAAATAAACTCCACAGGGGAGTAACAAAAAGAGCTCCAAGTCAAAAGTTTGTTTGTTTGTTTTTGGGCCCGAATCAAAGAAATTTATTTTGAAAGCCAACAACAAGCTCTGTATTAAGGCACGTAAGAATAAACCAAAAAGCATCAAAAGGAAGTAGATTAGTAAATTGATAAATTAACCAATCCATACTCTACCATCGCACAATAAAAAATGTAGCTCCATCGCTTTGGACAATTTGTGCAAAATATTTTCCTCATCGAACTCAAAGAATTTCCAACAGGAAAAATATGTATGGTACCCACAGACTCCAACAAAGTTCATCATAACACCACCATCAAACACATACCTTCCCACCCAGTAAAACTTCCTAGATCTATTTGAGTAACATTGTATGGGATTAACTGGTATAAAAATGTTAAATTTCATGTTATAAAAGCAAGAACAACCCCGTGCACCATAATCATATAATTCCAGTTATGGACATTCTGAAATGTTACTAAGTTAGGATGTGAACCCACTATTTGATTTCTTCAAAACGAAAATATGGATTCATACAAGCACATGATATGATGACCATGGATCAGTCCCAAGCATGCATTCAAACTTCAGTTTCTGTAATCATTTTCTGATGAGCCACATATCATGATATCAACCACGTACCAACCACTACCTCAATCAATATTCCTCGAAATCCCAAAAATAGCATGATGGATCTATATCAATATGATACGAAGTAGAAGCTGGTGAATAATTGATGGAGCAATTTAACATTTCATAAGCTTGGATCATTATCCTATGAAGATAAGGGATTTTGGCATCTTACAATACCAAATCACCAGTACAACAACGCAAGCAACATTAATCCTTTAACCCATCAGATATCCTCCAGTGCAATGTTCTCTATGAAGTCATGGTAAGCAATGACATAGTTTAAACCTACCTCACAGAAAGCAATTTCAACATCAAACCCTCAAATCACAATCGACACAGCAATGCTTGCCATAGGCTCAGTTGAAAGTTTAATGGTCCACTCATTATTTTCATAGCGCTCTTATAATAATCCTACCCTTACTCCAGCCCCAAATCCCCGATATCCCCCACAATAGAATTTTCATATTCATCACCTTCAGAAATCTCGTTCAAGTACCCATGAATTCGCTCCCAGATTCCTCAAAGGACGCAGCATGGTAAATGAGATCTCGAGGAGAAAAACCCTAATCTTGAAATCGACGATGTAACGAACACAAATCTGAAGGTAACCCTTAGAATATGACTACAAATGGAGAAATCGAGAGGGATGAGATGAATTACCTTCGTGCTTGATTTGACTGAGCCTGTTGGGTGGCTCCCTGCTCGAAGCTGTTGGTGATGAAATGAGGGGGGATCAAGGGTTTTGTTTAGTTGGGGTTTTAACTTCATCGGTCAATGTGCATCGTCTAACATCAACTTAAAAAAAAATTCTGCTGCATCATTTTTTAATCCTAATAGTTAATACCCCCGTCATATTTATTCTGTAATATTATATTATCATTATATTATTTAATATATATTTTGAGAATTATGTTATTGGTTTAAGATTGAAATATATAACTAAAAATTATTTTAAGTATTTCAGGATAATTTTGGATAAACGATATTTGATCATCCCACGAATGATTCATAACTTGAATAACTCCATATCTTACTTAAATCAATATTACAAATTAAACAGGACGAAAAGAATAGTTAATTTTAGGTAGACAGTCCATCAAGTCTTAATAATATTTCAAACAGTTATCTAAAAGTCTCATCGTCTCAAAAAAGAATATGATAAGTTAGGATAATCAACAAACATAGAATTATCAAACATTAATATACATAAAAATCATCATAAAATTCAATTATAAATACAAATTATGTGTTTTCATTCGACGTATTTGACGAAACGATCATGATGCTTAAAAAATTATCATCAACAGTTGTCTTTATTTTCTATAAGAGGCATCGTTCACAAAACCCTTTTTTATACTCCTTTCATCTCAGAATAAATATAATATTTTTTTTATGTTCTATAATAATTATAATATATCATATTTAAAAAAATTTTATCCAAAAAAATATAAAATCAATCAAATTCAGATATAATATGTCCATCATTTCTTCTCATAACTGATACAGTAAATTCATTATCATTAAAAAAATATTTTTTTAAT
>JAOVYX010003858.1:0-10673 GCA_035668315.1 Drosera spatulata
TCTAGACAAAATAAGAATATACCTTTCTTAATTAATATTGATCATAAATAATAATTCAACCCACTTTATTTAGTAAGAAAATGAGAATGACTTATAAATAACCATTATGACATGGATAACTTTAATTATGCCAATGAGAATGACATAATTATAGTTTTACTACTACGTTTTATCAAATGAGAATGATAGTTGCAGTAATAAATATTATATAACATAGAGTAGCTAATTCCAAGCTATACAATTTTTATCAATTAATTAAGGTCAATACAAGCATAAAAATCATGTAATATAAAATTGGAGATACTAGGACCTATATTCTAGCAGTCACAATAATTCAATATTCCACAATCATCTAAATAGATATCAAACATTAAGCACACACCAATCTCAATTAATTTACTTTGGCACTGAAAATTGAAACTCGATCCATATTAATAAATACTTCATAAAAAAATCAACATTAACATCAACAACGAATTCAAATAACTAATTGTAAACAAAGTTTGATAGATTCCCCCCAATTATAAACTATCTGAGATTGAAGTTGTGTCGGGACGTTGGTGATGCGCAACGGGTCGTCAACTTTGTGTAGACGACGGATTGAGGTAGATGATCTCCTTTCCGAATGTGTAGGATCTCGTTCCCTGATTGAGATGGCTATCTCTCTCTTCTATCTACTTGACGGCGTTCTTTGAAAACGCTCTGTGGAAAAAATCTCCTCCTTCTCTTCTCTTCAGAAGTTGTATTTATAGAGGGAGAATAATACTTGAAATATACCAATCAGAGACGAGATAAGAAAAATATCTGATCTTTTATGTGTAATACAACACGGTCGGTGTTATAATCCTTCAGATGACACGGCCCGTGTCTGGCATGAAATCTCCAAGATTGTGAAGAAACACGGCCCATGTCATCTCAGTTGTAATCAACACGGGCCGTGTCACTTTGGGCAGTGACTCCGATCTTTCAAGCTGTACGGGCTGTGTTGTTTGATGCTCAACGACATGGCCAGTGCCGCTTAATAAATTTGTAATCCCTTTGTCATCTAAACCACACTATAGCATATTTTTTTCCCAACGTCTTTGCCGCATTCCGTGATTTTAAAACTTCATCTAAATGATATTTACATAAAAACGAGTCTTCCATCATCAATCTACAAGAAAAACACAAAATTACGTCAATATCCTACTCTAAAATAAAAGCTAAACTAACATAAATAAAACCGACTCAAAACACAAACCAAACGCAGGTTATTAATGCTTAAAAATATGTGTGTTTTCGCACACATTAAATTTCCCCAAACAAACGTTTGCTTGTCCATATGAAAAGCAATACACAAGAAGAGACAAGAACGACGTAAAATGAAGAACTTATAACAAACAGGGAAAGTAGTGTCATAACATATAGATCTTGCAACCCAACTCATCTTCCTCCTTCCAAATTACATAAACTAACCCTTCGCATATCTCATTGCAAATTCCAAGCTAGGCACCACTCACCATCCCGTGATCGAGAGGATCATATCAACACTCGTTACCAATATGCAAAACTAAACGTTTAATCCAAATAACATGGCAAGCAACAAGTATTCGCGCACTTCCACCTTCTAACCCGAACCAAGTAAACATCTAAATCACAAAAAAGCAGGGCTCAAGATGATATGGACGAAGATAGGTAAAACAAAGAAGTTTTTTTTTTTGGTTCATTTTTTCATATGGAGCTTGAAGGGAAAAAAAGGATTGAAATCATGCCATGAGTGAAGTGACAAATACAATTTCTTACAATTTCCATCCCCTAACAAAGCATTGTGCTTTGAATACAAGTACCACACATACTCAAAAGATAAACTTAAAGAGAATGTACCCAACTTAGGGTGAAAACTTGCTTTTCTTTTTTTTTTTTTCTTTTTCTTTTTTTTTTTTTTACAAGATCATCTTATCGAGTATCGTGCCCCCTTTATAGTCAATAGAAATAGATGGTAAATTTGATTACCCGGTAAGGGATACGATAACTCTTATGCTTTTTGCTCGCTGGATTGCTTTGACAATCATCTTCTTTATATATATATGCTAGTGGAGCAACATATCACATCATCTAAACACTTCCTACCCGTTCCAACCATACATCACTCATCATAATTCATCCCCTATTACAACTTTCTCATAAAAAAACAATCCCCCCAAACGAAACTTGACTCATAGGACAAAACCATCCAAAGAAGGGCTCTTTTGTGGAATTGAATATATGAGAATATGAATATAGAATGTGATAAACTCATTTGGTCAACATAACATGAACATTGCAATAACCAAAAATAAATGAAGCAAGTTTAGATTTGGAAGTAGAAGCAATTGAAGGACAAGGTAATGCAACGTGAGGAAGTAATGTAGCATATGTTGGTATGTGAAATAAGGATAGGAACATAAAGATTTTCGATGTCCACCTTTGCGCCTTACCACTTTCAAGTTGCTACTAACTATTGCTTGTAATATTATATGAATCTAGCTCTAGTTTTGCACTGACATCCCGTGTTTAGTTGAATACACCCCCTCCATGTGCCTTAACTAGGAATTCAAACTATGCGGTATTTCGAACCAACTGGTTGTGCAATAAGTCAAAGGTTTCATCTTAGGCCATCGTTTTTCTAATATGACACATTTCGCACTAAATTGCTAAAAGTTGAACATTTTTCGTAATTCCTATAAGTCTTGTGCATCACATTTGCTAAACATCTAGAAAATTATGAAATCATAATTTTTTTACTAAGCTAAACTAACTAAAAGTCATAATAACGCTGAAATTAAACACAATAGTAGAAATAGACTGAAATAAATGACATGAAATGAAATAGAGTTGGACTGACATAAGTACATCCCATGAGATACAACTAAATTGCCGAGTTTTAGAATAATGCAAATGCCGTTACATATTGCACCCTCACCTAAACCTAGCATTGCCGCAATGATAGAAAAAACAATAAAAGAAAAAGGGCATTACCAAACATCACTCGTCGGGTGAAAAAGGTGGCTGAAAATGACCTTGACTAATGTGCCATTCATAGATTTGCATCACGCGCATCTGCCTAGCTAAGTCTCTCTCCTTCTGTTTATGCATCGTCTCCTCGATATTCTGCACATGATCTTCCAGATGCTAAATTCGACCGAGCATCACACCCTCAAATTGAGAGTGGTATCGCGAGTAGTCCTCGGAGGTCTTCGCTGGCTTGGACCCTCTGGTGGAGGTGCATCAGTCTCAGGTGAAGAATAGTCAGTCATAATAAAAGATGGATCATCAGCAGCTGCTAATCAATGAACAGTCGGCGTCATATTTCCAGCATCACCCTCTGGCTCAACACGATAAGCTCCAGATGATCCAGCCAGTTCCTCTGAGTGATCACTGGATGTGAGTTGCCTTGATCATCATAACAACAGAGGAAGGGAACTACAGTCCCAAAGAAGGAAAACTCCAGGAATAATTGCTGAAGGTACTGCATAATGGGCACAGCAACCTAAGACGTTTTCCCATATTTAATGAACCAGGGAAAGTGAGATAATAGGTCTTCTTCTTATCAGCAGTCTCCTCACACATAAACTTTCCCGTGGTACACAAATATGGCAAAGTCATGTAGTTGAGTTCCTCATTGTCTATTGGCTAAAGAGCCGCTTGGTTATAGTTTACCGACTCAGCTATTGGGGTGATAGAGGGGCCAAAACATATCTTCCCTGCCTTTTTCTCAGACATGCTAGCATACGTATACCAATATCTGAGCATATGGGCGGCGATATCTATATCTATATGATATCTATTCCCCATAATCCACAGAAACATTAGCTCATCCTTCCTTAGATTCCTAAGTGTATCATAACGAGCAAACATAGTTTGAGCCAAGAACCTATGTAGCAAGAAGAATATCGGGTTGAGAACTGAAGATATCTAGATATTACGAAACTCTCCAATGTTTTGTCTCGTAATATCGAAGAAGAACGAGCCAATCTCCTTCTCATATTTCGGACAATTGAATTGAATATCGTTGGTCTTTAATTTGTATACCCCGTTCAACCATGCAGTGTCTTTATAATGTTCCACCCCATTGAGACGGAAGTGGAAGCCAACAATTTCGTCAAAGTGTTTCTTCTTGCCCGCTCGAACGAGCTCCAGAGAAGATAGAAACTCAATGTCGGCACCGTGTAAGTTCGCCATTGGGTTGTATCGAAATCTTTCATCCCCATATGTTCCAGACATCCCTCAAAGTCATCCTGGAGTCCGATCGTCCTCAAACTACAGGCGTGATAGAACGTGCCCTGAATAATAGACCTTCGAACCAATAGTTGATAGCATTCCTCTTGCTTGCGCCCTCGAAAGATAATATAATGATCATTCAGCTGTCCTGATAGTGTCTCAGTGTCAAGAGCTTCCGTATGAACACGAAAATCCTGAGAAGCAGATGATTTTGTTGGCTTTCTTTTTGGCATCTGTGATAAAAACATAAAAAAATAAGTTTCTGACAATATCAATGAAAACATGCAATATAACAATGCAAATCATATAATTCAATCACGTACAAAGCATAATCAATTTTACAAAAATTTGGCATGACCCATTGGCACGGTCTCTATATCCCGAAAAATACAAAATATTCATAAAATCCTTTCATTATCTTCGTTCAACCTCACACCATCATCACACATCATCCCCAATGCTCAGTATCATCATCATTCAATGTATAATCAATAGATAATAAAGCTAATTGAAGTAAAGAAAATTGAATCATCTCAGAAATAACCTATCGTTGCAAACCTAAATTCTAAAACATGAATTCTTCATTTCGTAACCAAATCACGCAAATCATATATGCAAATTGATCACAAGGCTTTATAGAATACAACTACATACTTCATTTACGTTAAAAACATCAATTCATGATGTGGGTCAAAAACTTTGAAACAGAAAATCCACGAATCTAGATCGTAATTGATAAAATCAACTATGGTATGATGTACAGGAGAAAATTACCTTCGTATCAAGTATAAGAACGTGAAAATTGATGAAGGATTGAAGATTTTTGGAGTTTGGCGATTTGGGATTCGGTGTTGTGGGTTTTGGTTTAGTTGTGATTTTTTTTCTTTCAGCCGCGATATTTAAATTGCTGGAAATTGAGGAAACACGGGCCGTGTCTCCTGCTTGTTCATGAACACGGGCCGTGTCACTTTGACCAATGAGTTTCCCAGTTCGAATCAACATGGTTCATATCATTTTCATTGACTGGACACGGGCTGTGTCTCTTAAATACCGAAAATGCATTAAAACACACTTCTGTACTTGTTTCAAACCAATTCTTTCATTCTCTTTTTTTCTTTTTTTAATAAAAAATAAAAATAAAAATGCTCGGGTTGCCCCCCGAGAAGCGCACTTGTTTGACGTCCTTGACTCGACAAGAAAGTCTGAAGTTCATAAAGTGTCAACTTGAACTTCATCAAATCCACTAAAATTTGCATTTTCGAAGAACTTTTTCAAACGGTGCCCATTAACGTTGAAAATTTTGCCATTTACTAAGTTTTGATTTCAACTGCCATATGGTAATAAATGTTTACTATCTCAAATGGTCCTCCCTTTTGGAACGTAACTTGCCTGCTAGCAATTTCATTCTTGAATTGTATAACAAAACTTTATCACTTACCTTGAATTGTGTGCGAGTTTTCATTTGGTCGTGATAATGTTTTGTCTTTTCTTTGTAAATTTTAGCATTTTCAAACGTATCATTGCATAACTCTTCCAACCCTTGCAATTGCAATTTTCTATTATGGGCTAAATCTTCATAATTCTAGTTAAATTGCTTAATCGCCCAGAAAGCTTTATGCTCGAGTTCCACAGGAAGATGACAAGCTTTACCATACACCATGCGGTTTGGTGACTTTCCAATTGGTGTTCTAAATGCTATGCGGTATGCCCATAGAGCATCACCAAGTCGGGCACTCCAATCCTTTCGATTCGGATTTGCAACCTTTTCAAGTATAGATTTGATTTCCCGATTGGAGACCTCAGCTTGTCCGCTAATTTGCGGGTGATAAACGGTAGAAATTTTATAGGTAATATGATACTTATTCAATAAAGTTTTCACCACACGATTACAAAAATGAGTTCCTCTATCGTTTATAATGGCATGTGGAATACCAAAACTATTGAAGATTTGAGTTTGCACGAACTCAACAACAACTTTAGCATCGTCAGTTCTAGTTGCTCGTGCTTCCACCCACTAAGAAACATAATCGACCGCTAACAAAATATATGAGTTGCAAATGAGGGTGGAAATGGTCCCATAAAATCAATACCCCAAAAATCAAAACATTCACAAACATAGATGGAATATTGTGGCATGTGATCTTGTTTGAGTAATCCCCCAGTTCTCTGGCACTCGCGACAGGCCTTTACAAATTTTAATGCATCATGTTTTAAACCAGGCCATAAAAATCCACATTCAAGGACCTTATGGGCAGTCCTTTTGGCACCAAAATGACCACCACTTTGGTAATTATGGCAGCATTTTAAAATTGACCGTTGTTCATGTTCTGGGACGCACTTTCTCAAAATATCATTAGAACCCAATTTTGAATAGATAAGGATCCTCCCAGAGATAATATTTGGCATCAGCTTTTATCTTTTCACGTTGAACACTCGAAAGTGACTTCGGTAAGTCCTTTGTCACAAGATAGTTAACCATGTCGGCAACCATGGGACTTCACCATGAACATTCATCAAATATTCATCGAGAAATAAATCCGATAGAGGAACACTATCATGTTCCCGATGTATGCGGCTGAGGTGATCAGCCGCCGCATTTTCCGCTCCTTTCTTATCGTTTATTTCAATATGGAATTCTTGAAGCAGTAGAGCCGAACTTAAGAGACGAGGTGTCGTCTCCTTTTGGCGAAGGAGATACTTAATTGTAGTGTGGTTAGTGTAAATAATAACTTTTGTTCCTAACAAATAAGATTGGAATTTATCCAATGCAAAAACGATGGAATATAATTCTTTTTCTATTGTGGTGTAATTTCATTGTGCCTTATCTAGCATACGAGAGGCATAATGAATAACATGTGGAATACGTCCAACTCGTTGGCTAAGGATAGCTCTTACCGCCATATTGCTTGCATCACACATAAGTTCAAATGGTAAGTTTCAGTTTGGCGGTTGTAGAATAGGAGATGAAATTAATTCTTTCTTTGACATTTCGAGTGCTTTGAGACATTCTTCATCAATTTCAAACATAGCATCATTTTGTAATAATTTACACAAAAATTGAGCAATTTTTGAGAAGTCTTTAATGAATCTGCCCAAAAATGCACAAACCTCTTTGATGGGTAAGTCCCGTATGATCGAAACCTTTGATGAGTCAACTTCTAGTCCTTTTTGAGAGACTATGTGATCCAGAACCACTCAATGCTGTACCATAGAATGACATTTCTCATAATTTAGCAGGAGGTTCGATTCAATACATCGACGCAACCCAAGTTCTAATCCGCTCAAGCACTCTTCAAAACAACTTCCATAAATCATGAAGTCGTCCATAAAACATCGATAATGTTTTCTATGTACTTTGAGAAAATTGACATGAAGCATCGCTAGAATGTTGCTGGAGCATTACATAAGCCAAATGGCATTCTGTGGTAAGCAAATGTGCAACACGGACATGTGAATGTCATTTTTCTTTGATCCTCAGTAGCGATCACAATTTGATTATACCCCAAATAATCATCTAGGAAGCAAAAATCTCAGCGGCCTGTGAGACGCTCCAACATTTGGTCCATGAAGGGGAGAGGAAAATGATCCTTCTTTGTAGAAGCATTTAATTTTCTATAGTAAATGCGAATTTTCCACCTTGTCTGAACTTGTTTGGCCATCATACCACCATCATGCATGGTAACAATAGTCATACCTCCTTTTATTGGTACTACATGAACAGTACTTACCAATTCCGAATTAGTGATCCGGTAGATTATTCCTGCTTCCAACAGCTTCAAAATTTCTTTTTTCACTACTTCCATCATTGGAGAATTCAGTCTTCGTTGAGCTTTCCTTGATGGTATAGACTTATCCTCAAGAAATATTTTATGCATACAGATGGAGGACTTATTCCCGTGATATCAGCAATGGTCCAACCTATTGCAATCTTGTATTTCTTGATTACGTCAAGTAGTTTCCTGTTCTTGGTCAAGTTCATTAGAAATAGTCACAAGAAGTGTGTCTCCCTCTCTGAGATATGCATATTTTAGGTGCAAAGGAAGTTCCTTAAGCTCAAGAACAGGTGGGGTAATTATCGACGATTTTTGATGTGGACGTAAACACACATCATTTCTTTATTCTAAATGTTTATTTTATTCCTCTTGTATTGTATAAACACACATCATTTCTTGTATTGTATAAGTTTGTTTTATTCCTCTTTATTCTAGATGTGTTGTATAAGTTTCTAGAATTTTTGAACATCGTTTAGTATTTTTTGTATTAGTTTTAAGGTTACAGGACAGAGTTACAAGCAGCCGTCGTGGGCAAGCCTGATGTCGCGGGCGTGACATTATCCAAGCCACGGGCGCGACAGTCTCAATTCAGCATATTCTACATTTTTGATCCGTCGCGGGCGTGACTGCGATGGTCGCGGCCGCGACGTTGTCCCATATGCAAAACATTGATTTTCAGCCGTCGGATCGATCTGGTCTCGACCTACGCCTATAAATACGTTCCCTAGGGTTCTTCTAAATAGAACACCGAGGAGAGAGAGCTCAGGAACGGCGAAGACGATCTAGGGAGGCGAGACGCAAAGAGAAGAGGTCTTGGAGGGTGTTTCAAGGAGTTTTGATCGGCAAACACGTAGCTTAGCCTTGGACATTAGTTTGGAACCCATCGTGCACTGTAAAACCTTTGTTCTCCGTTGTTAAACTCTATTGAATGTTTGTTTCCATTTCCATATTTTATTCCATTCTTGTTTGATGCTTATGTGTGAGTAGTTCATTAGTAGAGATGTGTTGATGAGTTTTGATGACCTTATATCATGAGATGATGAGCATATGAAAGAAATCAAAGATGTTTAATGTTGAAAATGTTGCATGAAACCTGTTAGAAATACTATACAACATGTGTTTATTAGATTGATTACGTAATATACATAGGTTAAAGCTATAAATCGCGCTAAGTGGTTTTAGTGAGTAGCTAATTGATATAATATGACTTAAGCTAATTGTCATATATAATCAATGGTTTCATATGCATGTAACATGATTAGTTTAAGCTAATTGCTATGATTGTTATAAATGTTAGTTCCATGTTATGATTCAACTCTTTTGATTAAATCATTTTTTTATCTATTGATTAGTTTAAGCTAATTGTTATGATTAGTTTAAGCTAAATGAAATGATTTTTATCTATTGAGTTAATTTAACTATCCGAGCTAATTGGAGGTTAGAAGCTGAGGAACGTAGTGAGTTAAGCCAAAATTCATTACAACCATCCCATGTCAATCATTACATCTAAAATTCGAAAACATCTATGATTGATCTAAGTGACTCATAGTGATTCAGCCATCGTCCCAACATTTCTCCCAACTTAAGTAAACCACTCTACATTCTTTACCTTCGTTGGATTAATTAGTTTAGTTTTAGTTTATTCCTTTTTAGCAGTTTAAACACACCCCACCTCATTTTATATTCAATCTTACCCATTTTCTTAGGATAGAAATTATTTAAGTTGTGTTTAGTTCGACATTCGCCACTCCCTATGGCATGGACTCCTACTTCCTTGTCTACATTAGTAACTTTACCGGGTAAAAACAAATTTGCACGTTTTGCGACGAATGTGGAAGCAATTATATTGACAGCGTTGACCATCTTCGTATCAAATTTTTGGCGCCGTTGTCGGGGATTTGGTAACGAGTGTCAAGTCAACAAAACTTAACTTGATAGTTTTTTATTCTAGGTTTTAAACAAACAAAAATTCTTGAAATCAAAAGAAGTTTATAGGAATTTTTGCGAACTTAAGAAGTGGTAGGATAACTGGATTTGAAGTTAGAAAATTAGTCTCTAATTTCCACTCTCCTCAAATAAGAAGCTCTACTCCCTTTTCAAGTTGTACACCTTCAACTTCTTCTCCGCTCGTTCAAACAGAAAGGAGTTCCACTCCTATCATTTTTGAAAATCTTGAAATGATAGAAAACAATCAAAACACTGCAAATTATGCTGCGCAAAATTTAAATCGAACTCTTCGGGAGTTATCTTCTCCTACAATAGAGGAAGAGCCTCTTTGCATAAATTTGTCAAATCCGAATGTCCCATTCAAATAAAATTCAGGCCTTCTTAATAAACTTCTTATATTTAATGGTCTAACTGGTGAAGACCCGCATAGACATTTGAAGGAGTTGCATATAATATGCAAGTCAACGAAACCTTAAGGTATAACGGTCGACATAATGAAACTGTTCGCATTTTTTTACACCATATAAGGTTATGCAAAAGTCTGGTTATATGAACAACCGTCATTATCAATCAATACCTGGACAGAAATGCAGAATGCTGTTCTCGATAAATATTTCCCATCATGCTGATTGAATAGGTTTAGAATCATTAAGTTAGTTTAACTATCTGAGCTCATTAGAAGTTAAAAGCTAAGGAACGTAGTGAGTTAAGCAC
>JAOVYX010003859.1:0-10673 GCA_035668315.1 Drosera spatulata
CAAGAAATATATCCAAACATAACGGGAGTAATCATCGATGAAGGTCAAAAAATACTTTTTACCTCCCATCGAAGCATTCGGAGATGGCCCCCGTAAATCTGAGTGAATATAATCGAGTGTCCTCTTCGTTCTTTGCATCGCACCTCCAAACGACACTCTCTTCTGCTTTCCGAGAACACAGCCCTCACAGAATCCGAGCTTCTGTGTCTTCAATCCTCCAAGCAAGCCTACTGAACTCCGAACATCCTTCCCTCGATTGGCCATATGCCCAAACCGCATATGCCGCCATAGCTTCATCTCAGAACTAACCTCACCATCACGGACGGACAATGAATTTACAATAGCTGCAACTCCATCCTGCATCGCGTCAACCAAATAGTATAATCTAGCACGAAGTCGAGCCTTCATAGTCACCAAGCGGTTCTCCTTGACCTCCATGTCCCCATCCTGAGAATAATAGGAACATCCTTCACTATCAAGAGAACCTAAAGAGATAAGATTCCGCCTCATAGCTGGAACATATCGAACATCTTTCAATGTTCGCACAACACCATCCCACATCCGTATACAAACATCTCCCACATCAAGAATCTTACAGGCAGCATTGTTGTTCATAAGAAGTACGCCACCATCGAACTCAGCAAATGTGGCGAACCACTCCTGATGTGGACAAATGTGAAAGGTGCAACCGGAATCCATCACCCACTCTGAAAAAGATGCTATCATGGACTCCATGACGGATGTAAGAACGGTTAAGATTGTAAACAGTGACTATGTCCGGAAAGAAGGATTGAAACGTTCCAAGCTCTGATACCAGTTTGTTACGAACGGGTCTGTTAATTATAAACACAAACAATAAGAATTGTGCAAAATAAATGAGACAAAAATTTTTACGTGGAAACTCTTGCGGGAAAAAAACCACAGGCGGTCGCCGACGACGAAAAATCCACTAACTAAATAAGAAAATACAAAAGGAGGTACACTCAAAATATTGAGAATCTCACAATAAGGGATAGAGATAATACTCTCTAAAATAAATCCCTTAAACCCTTAATGTATTTTTATGTGTGTATATATGAACGCCACTCCTTGCCTTATCCGCACTTCCTCTCCTTTCTTCTCCTTCCGCTCCAATAATCCTCTCCACCTCCAGCTTCTCTTCTTTGCGTCTTCTTAGCCTCTCCTCTTCTTCCTTTTATATGCAGGGAACCACGCGAAAGAACACGAAAACCACACGCGAAGGCCCCGTGGAGAATAACGCGGAGAACTCCACGGGGGAAGGAGAGAGTACATGGAAATGCGTATGATTTGAGGCATCACTTTCAACACCTATTTCATATTTCAGAAGTCAATTGTCAAAACAATTCTTCAAGAATACCTGGTTAAGAATTGCTTTTTGGGTTTATTTCCGGTAGAATTACAGTGCTTAATTCTTTTGTTGAAAAGGATGAAAGCTTCGCACACTAAAGTCGACAGGCATTGCTGGTAGTTCAGTCTTATCAAATCTCAAGTTTAATGTTTGATCATCCAAGGCTTGTTGAATGGAGATGGTGACATGAAGCTTGTTAGGCATGAATTAAACATCTAAGTGTAATTCAAAATTAAGCTCTTTCACGTTGCAAGATCACATTCAAATGACATTTTGACATTATGTAAATCTGGTCGAATCTTTTATTGAAGTTCGATCTTCACAATGACATTACTGTCCTTACTGGAGGTGGGGGATAGTCTCTTGGTTTCATGTGTAGTATTTTTCGTACCCTTTTGAGGGTGCTCTTTGTAGCTGTTGGGAGGATTTCTCCATATGTGGCCAATAACAACAAGCGACAGTGTGTGGTGATGCAAAACCAAAAGCAAAGACCATATTGAGTCAGAAGACACTTTAAACATAGATGGGAGGGAAACAAAATTGATGAAATGTGAAAAACACTCCAAGAATAAAATTATAATATGGAAAAGCTGCACCATAGGAAGGCAAGGAACACGGATAAGGGAGCTGGTAATGAAATAGCTCACAACACCAAGGGCTGTGCTAATAGTAGCATTAAGTGGTCTTGTTTTCACACAATGGGATTCTTCTCGTACAGCGATGACAGAAACCTTAGCATGAGGAAGGGAGAGGTGGTTAGTACCAAAAACAACAATAGGTAGGCCAATTAGCTAAATGTTGATGCTAATCTAATAAGACCTGTGCCCATGAAGGGTAGCCATGGAGCACACAGAAATAGTTTTGCAAATTTAACATATAACCGACATTGCAGTAATATGGGGAAATGGCTATGTCACATAGCTTTTTCAAGGTTGTTTGGCCCTTGCTGTAACGCCCCGGCCAAATCCTTGCTATCGGGTCGTCATCAGGAACCGCTCGTCAGGCTGACAACTGGCGATTCTTCTCGTACAGCGATGACAGAAACCTTAGCATGAGGAAGGGAGAGGTGGTTAGTACCAAAAAAAACAATAGGTAGGCCAATTAGCTAAATGTTGATGCTAATCTAATAAGACCTGTGCCCATGAAGGGTAGCCATGGAGCACACAGAAATAGTTTTGCAAATTTAACATATAACCGACATTGCAATAAGATGGGGAAATGGCTATGTCACATAGCTTTTTCAAGGTTGTTTGGCCCTTGCTGTAATGCCCTGGCCAAATCGTTGCTATCGGGTCGTCATCAGGAACCGCTCGCCAGGCTGACAACTGGCCCCACAGACCAACACTAGTCCTTTCAGTACGCTTTGACCTCACTCGCACACGTCCTGAGAAACTTCCCAGGAGGTCACCCATCCCAACTTTGGTCCGTGTTAAGCACGCTTAACTGCAGGGTTCTAAAGTGATGGGCTACAGAAAAGGAAGGTGCATCTTGTTAGTATAGGTAGTACTATCAAACCATTTAAGCATTTCCTTGGGGTATTACATACACCCCCACTTAAAGAACCCAACGTCCTCGTTGCGACTTCAAACACTATACACAGCCCCAGAACCTTCCCCCGCTAGGCGACTGACCTGGACCTCTTGTCCACAGGTCTGCACGCTATCGTAGGGTTGTTATGATACCATATTGTAACGCCCTGGCCAAATCCTTGCTACCGGATCGTCACCAAGAACCGTTCGCCAGGCTGACAACTGGCCCCACAGACCAACACTAGTCCTTTCAGGTACACTCTGGGAAACTTCCCAGGAGGTCACCCATCCCAGCATTGCTCCAGGTTAAGGAGGCTTAACTGCGGAGTTCTAAAGTGATGGGCTACCGAAAAGGAAGGTGCAACTTGTTGGTATAGATAGTACAATCAAACCATTTAAGCACTTCCTTGGGGTATTACATACACCCCCACTTAAAGAACACAATGTCCTCGTTGCAACTTCAAGCACGACACACAGCCCCAGAACCTTCCCTTGCTAGGCGACTGACCTGGACCTCTTGTCCACAGGTCTAACACGCGGTCGCGGGGTTGCTCTAATACCAAACTGTAACGTCTCGACCAAATCCTTGCTACCGGGTTGTCACTAAGAACTGTTCATCAGGCTGACAATTGGCCCCACAAACCAACACTAGTCCTTTCAGTGCGCTTTGGCCTCACTCGCGCACGCCCTGGGAAACTTCCCAGGAGGTCACCCATCCCAGTATTGCTCCACGTTAAGCACACTTAAGTGCGGAGTTCTAAAGTGATGGGCTACCGAAAAGGAAGGTGCATCTTGTTAGTATAAGTAGTACTATCAAACCATTTAAGCATTTCGTTGGGGTATTACACTTGCATAGCAAAAGGAGAGGTAGAACATTCATACGTTTTAGCAAAGTTAACAACACAAGTCTGTGCTACTCATTAACGTGTGTATGGATCAAGTACCTATGGCGGTTCAACAATTTGGTTAGAATGCAATGCTCATGGTCAACGAGTCATAGGTGATCACTAGATTGTTGTTCAAGTGTTGATAAGAAAAATAAAACATACAATAAGAACATTAGCGGATATCGAGGTTGGCGTATCACATTAATTTGGCTTTTACCCACATGTAATTTACACAATGGTTTCATTTTGTGTTTCTTTTTTTCATGCATTTCAACTCTGTTACGATCGAAACTGTTTATTACAACACAAACAATAACAAATGCGTAAAATAAATGATACAAAGATTTACGTGGAAACCCTTGCGGGAGAAAACCATGCTCGGTTCTAGCCGCCGATGAAGAAATCCACCAATCAAATGAGAAAATACAAAAGGAGCAATACGAGTAGCAAGAACTCACAACAAGTAAGTAAACACCCTCACTTTAATATGTTTAATGTATTTAGTGCGTTTGTACACACCAAAAGCTCCCTACGAGAACAAGAGCACTAATATGCTTCTGCCTCTCTATGCAAAGGTTGCCCACTTCGCTATAAATAACCATAATAAACAACATGTAGACTATTGTAATCTTGACCGATTTGCTGCTCTTCACGTGTGATCAAGCATGCCCACACGCAACAAGTCTTGATATTTGTGTGGGAGGTCAACATATATGCTTTCAACTAATGATTCGATCCCATCACCCTCTTTCGGTAAGAGAAAATTATCAGGAAGCTGAATCCATCCATTGTCAGTATCTTTACAATCCATTTCAGAATTTAGCCCATTTTCCATTGCTAATATCCAATCTTTGAATGCTATTTTTCAATTATCAATCACTATTTCAGGAACATGTTCTTGAACTCTCATGTTCTCCTTCAGACGAAAAACTTGGCATTGCTCCCAAAATTTAGACTTGCATATCGATAGCACGATAATATCTGCCCTACTTCCTTTTCGAATGACAAGTAGTACTTGTCTAAAATCTTGGACGACAATATCTACCGTACTTCCTTTTTTAATGACAGTAGTAATTGTCTAAAATCTCCTCCGAGCAAGGAAAGTATACCCCGAAATATCTTCTTACCGGCCTTTGGATCATTCATTGTCAAAATATCTATAATCCACTGCATCGAAATCATGTCGATGGATCATCAGGGCCTCGTCCCAAATCACCAATTCACTCTTACATATTAGATTTGCAAACAATATCCCACACCTAATGTCACAAGTGGAGCAGTGTTGACTTCATAGGTTTTGATGATGACACTGATTGAACAAATTAATCTTGAATATAGATTGTTAGAAAAACACATGAAGAACCGGGCCTTCTTCATTGGTATCAGAAGTGAGATAGGTGTAAGTAAGGCCCAAGTCTTCCCCTGTTTCCATATATATGTCATAAACATGGAAAATTCTTGTTTTGATGATTATGCCGAGTTGTTAAAACCTCATTAATTATTCTACATATCTTATATATGAACTAACAATATATCGAGCAAAATTCGAATACTTTGCAACAAAAATCGGTTTTGGATTACTTTGTAGATATGAAAAGTTTTGGAGGCTTATGCATGGAAGGAAGATCAGATTGTTGTCCAAACGAATATGGAGATCCAAACTTGCTGATTCTTGGAGTTCTATAAAAGAGAGATCATCACCAGGGCGCAAAAAAATCGATCGCCTGAACAACATAGCCATCACTTGCAATTGAAGAACAAAGAGCCAAATAGTCGTCCATTGAAGTTCAATCCAGCTCCACAAACATCCACAAGCCTAAGGCATTGATCCTCAGGTGTTTTGAAGCTGAAATATAAGAACAAACATAAGCTGCTGATGTTGATTGACTGGAGAGTTGATAAAAAAGACTTTCTTGGTTCAAGATGACCGAATGAGAGGAAGTCCCAGGCCTTGTGGAAGATAAGGGTGTCAAGTTGTAAAGAGTACAATTCAGGAGACTAAGGACCAAAGAAGTACGAGGTGTTGCTACAAGAGATTGAAGCTGAGGATACAAAAGTTCTATCAATGAGGATAGGAACTAGAGATGTTAAAGCTTTATCCGAGATAGAACAGGGTATATTTAGATTGTTTGGGGGATAGGTACAAGTTGTAATTGGTGTCGTTGTGTTACCAGGGTGTTGGTGATACAGGGGTTCTCTAAAATTGATCCGGAGGATAGTTGAAGGAGAGAGAGATCGGTGTGTACTAGTGAAGGAGATCATAGTGCAATGTTCTCAGAAATCCCAATGGCTACTAGATATAAATCTCTTGTTCCATAGTTTTGGGTAAGAGACAAACTAGTATAAACACTGTTTATATTCTCTCATTACAGCTTTCTTTCTTGATCACACAGCAAATAAGCATCCAAAATAGTTGTTGACTTACAAACAAACAAACAGGTTAAGAAAGACCCGGGCCTTCCTCATCAAGAAAGTGAAAACGAGTTTGAAAATATATCGTTACTCAATTCCCCCCCCCCCTCCTGAGTATCCTCTGCAAACAAACAATTGGTACCTGAGAAGAAAAAGATGAGTTTGACAGAGGTTGGAAAGGAGGGTGCATCTGAGCACAGGCCACCACTATTTGATGGAACCTATTATGGTTTCTTGAAGGAGAAAATGAAAATCTGCATTCAATTTGAAGACTGATAGCTATGACAAATCATCCAAAATGGACCACTGAAGATAGAGAAAAAGGATATAAACCACTTTTAAAGGTTATCAAATACTCTTCAGGTTTTTTAAAGAAGATATTCGCAACCATAAAGTTATATGTCACAGCAAAATCCAATATACTTCTCCCTTCTACATTTCTCTCATCAAAACCAAATCCACCGTGAATCTCTGAAAAAACACCCTTCTCCTCACCGATATGCCCATTTAGATCCCCATCAATAAAGACTTTTTTCCTCTCAGGGATCGACTATATTAGTTCATCCATATGTTTCCAAAACTGAACCTTAGCATCTTCTCCAAGATCTATTTATGAGATATAAGCACTAACCACATTAATCACTTCCTTCCCAATCAACACCTTAATAGAAATCATCTTATATCTTCAACGTTTGATACTAACCATATTTTTCACCAACTCTTTACGCATAATTATATCAACTTCATTCCTAATCCGACTTTGACCACAATATGATAACTTGAACCCCATATTTTGAATAAAGCCTTATTTTCGGTTTATTTCGTCTCTTATAAGTAAGAAATAAGAATCCCCCTTTTAACCATTGTGTTTATTATCTCTAAAAGTTTTTCATTCAAGGTCTCAATGTTTCAACTAGCTAAACGAACTCTAATTTTTTTTATTAACTTTTTTAACCGCATCTGTCAGTGATGCTGGAACGCTTGCTCATTTTTCACTACATCCAGGTGTCGATATAGCGGCCTTTGTTCATTTTTCGAAACACTCAGACAGTGCAACGAGTCGTTGCTGAGGTACGCCCGAAAAAAATTTCACAAGTCGTCATTTTCATGTTAAGAGATCTAACGGGACTTTTTATATGCTTGCTGTCGACTACCTAATACACAACCATCATAATTTTATTCGAATTTAAGGACCGGTTAGGGACGAAATAACAATCCTCAACCTATGTAGGTTTATCAACTTGCAATATATAAGGAGAAAAACACTTTGTACCGCAGCCAAGGTTTCCCCTAATAAATTCTACGTTTATTGGCATTAGAATTATTAGGCTGCTGTAATAGACAATCTGGATCTGATTTTGAACATGCCATTCATCAACAGGAAGTTGTGAAAGAAACTATGGAGAGGGCTCCGCTTTTGAAACAGATCGTAGATTCGTACACTGGCCCGGATCGGGTAACAGCAAAGGAACAACAGGAAGAGTTGGAGAAGGTCGCAAATGCTCTTACGGTAAATGTACCTGATTCTGTCAAGCGCTTCACTGATCGTGCTCTGCTTTCTCTTCAGGTTTGTGTTAAGAGCCGTTATTATTTTCTCTTTATTCTAGGCTGATCTCTTTCAAGACTTTTTATCAAGGAATTTCTCTTTTTAAGACTTGAAACCACTTAAACAAGTAGTATATAATAACTTGAGTGGTATAAAAAGGAATGAGGCGTCCATGTCCTTTCTAAGTTTTTACCGAAGCAGGACTAAGTAGTTGAGATTTTTGAAGGGTTTGAAACTATGAGACTGCAATTCAATTTTGATATACTCTGATTGTTGACTTTAGTAGAGGGAACTTTTATGTAGGTTATGTTGGAACAAGCAACGTTGGAACAATTGCGGTTATGGTTGTTATCTCATACCAATGATGTTGGTGAAGAGGATCATATCCGAGAGGTAGTCTGCTGTTAGGGTCATGCAGCAGGCACTACTCCATATGAGTACTTTGCTTGACCCCTCATTTGGTGTCTAGCTCTTGACCAGTTGACCGTGACAAGTTCCTACAGCCAAGGTTGATTTCTTTGTGGTAATGCTAAGAAGTCTTTGTGCGGCATGAATCCAGCTAGTATGCTGTGAAGATCATGAGACATCTGATACTCTACACTGAGTATAATTATCAAGCCAACTCTTAACTTTTAATTGAAGATTTGATTAAATTGCGGTGAATGCTGACCTGAGAAGTGGTTGTGCTGTGTGCATCCGTGTATTGAAGTGAATCATAATCGCAATTGTTTGGTATGGTGTCTAGCAGAAAAGATCACAACCTACTCCTTCCTGTGTGCCTTTTTTTTTTTTTTTTTTTTTGTATGGTTTCTTTGTGGTGGTTTTATTGGGAGAAAAGAAATTTCTCAAATTTCTGATGAGATTCCAGATTCTTACATCTAAATATAACTAAGACTTGTGACTTGTCCTCTGGGAGAATAGACCATGGTGCTGTTTCTTTCTTTCTTTTTTTCTTTTTTTATCTTTTTCCTTCTTTCCACGATTAAGAAATATTTTATTTTCATCTCATAGACTGTTGTCTCTCAAAACTTACTTTTGTATGATGATGATGTAGAGCAACCCTGGTTGGGGATTTAATAAGAAACGCCAGTTCGTGGATAAGCTTGTGCACGAGGTATCAGACTCATACAGATGATGATCAGTGATCATGAATTGTTGTTTTAATTAAATTGGTTTTCGCTCATTGAAGAGGGCTAGGCAAGCATGAGACGATGGCAAGATCAACAGCAATAACTTATTTACTCTGGTGTTTCAACGTTTAAGTCTTCGACCTCGAGCCTGTGGATGACTTTGATAGATGTTAATGTCCATTGATGCCTTGCTTGTGACATTTTGTCAGACTCTTTTTGTCACGACAATAATTCAATAATTATGTAATGTCAAGATTATGAATTAGGCCTACCTTGGACGAGGATCTTTTGTACACCTTTCTAGGCCTTGATCTGTATCGGACTACATGACTTGTATGATTCGTAAATTTCATAACATTTTAGAAAGATGAGAGATGAAATAAATCATTGTATTGATCTTGAGTGAAGAATGCGTCAAATTGGTATCTCTGTTTAGCTTTTTGGAATATTTCGCCTTCGTTAATTAAATGTGCATCTCGGTCTCTTCAAAAAAAATGCGCATCCGGGTAATGCGTTTGTTGATTTAAAGTACAATAGCTCGCTTCGCTCCATCAGGGAGTATGAAACTTGCCTTGAAAGAAGGTTCACGTTTTACAAAATCCTATATCAAACTATGGTTCAACAGAAAAACAGCTTTTTATTTCTATACTATGAAATCATTATAAAGATATCAACTTGGGAAAGCTAGTTCCATGTTTTGAATCATAGCTGGCCGGGAAACAAGCACGCGACACCTGCATTGGTTGATTAGTCTACAATCATCGTCATTCGGCTTGCTTATCTGATCCAAATCAATCTACAGTCGGCTTTGTTGATGGTGGAGCGTGTGCCTCAAATCATACGCGGAAACGCGTTCGTCTCCGCGTCTTTCCCGTGTTCTACCCGCGTGGAGTTCTTCGCGTGGTGTTTGAGTATAAGAAGAAGAAGGTAGAGGATTGTGAGACAAGAGAAGGCAAAGAGAGCCGGGAGAGGTAGAGGAAGGAGAAAGGAGGATTTGGGGAGGAAAAGGTTTTGAGTGGGAGTGAGTGGAAGTACTATTCACATATACACACAAAATTACATTGAGGGTTTAAGGGATTTGTTAGAGAGATTATTATCTCTATCCCTTATTGTGAGATTCTCAATATTTTGAGTGTAACTCCTTTTCTGTATTTTCTCATTTGGTTAGTGGATTCTTCGTCGTCGGCGATCGCCCGTGGTTTTTCCCGTAAGGGTTTCCACGTAAAAATCTTTGTCTCATTTAATTTTACGCACTCGTTATTATTTGTGTTTATTATTAACGGACCTGTTCGTAACAAACTGGTATCAGAGCTTGGAACGTTTCAATCCTTATTTCCTACACCGGGTTCGCCCACGTAGACTTAGGAACGAACGTTGTTAAGTTCGGGATTTAAGTTATATTTTTTGCGGGTCAGTTTTCGTGTTTTTTTATTTCCACAAAAATTAATTTTTCCCTCGGATGAACAGTATTGCACAGTGTTAAACAGTGTCGTGAACAGTGTACGGACATCGTTACTGTTTATACATTGTTCTGGTGAACAGTACTCTGACAGGAACACTGTTTTTCGGGAAAAATAATTTTTCAGTGCGATGGGGCCATGAAATTTGATGTGGAAAAATTCGATGGCACAAACAATTTTGGACTTTGGAGAGTCAAAGTCGTTGCGTTATTAATCCAAGAAGAAATCGAGGAGGTTTTGAAAGGGGTTGATAGGTTACCGCAAGAAATGAAAGACGAAGACAAGATGAAGATGGATAAGAAGGCACGTACGGCTTTACAGCTGTGTCTTTCTGACGACG
>JAOVYX010003860.1:0-10673 GCA_035668315.1 Drosera spatulata
AAATTATTTTTTAATTTTTGTGAGTGAAAAAAAACAAAAAATTATGTTAGGATATAATTTTTTCAAAATATTATCCAAAACATACAATCCCGATAAATAATTCTCATTCGATACAATTTGTATTTTCACCAAAACAAACAGCCCCACGCGTAATCAAAATTCTTCAATTCATCAAATCTCAATCAAAACTCATTAAATTTGTTTATAATCACTCCCATTTGATCTTATATACACAAATAAATCAATTTCCATCCACAGAACATCTCAAATCTTTCAATTTCATCAAAATTTCGGTTTCGATCATTTTGGAAACCCTAACTACAAAATCATTGTTCCTTGATCGTTTTCAGTGATTCAAGACTCTAATCTACATGTTTGGGTTAGTGTAATTAGTTTTATGAATGTGTTTGATTGATTTTTTGTTTTGTTGTTTTTTCCTTAGTTCTACATTCGTTGGATTTGAACCGACGCACTGTTTTGTTTTGAAACAGTGCGTCAGTGTTTAGCTCTTGATTTTTTTTTAAACTAAAAAAAATCATATCGGGTACTATGTGATACTGCTGTAATTTTATGGATATCATGTTATAAATTTTTTATTTTAATTGATTTTTTGTGATCTTTGGATTTGTTGCATTTAAACTGACGTAGTGTTTTGTTTTATTCTGACGTCCTGTTTGAAATAGTTTGTCAGTTCAATAAAACAGTACGTCAATATTTATATTTTTTCTAAAAAAAATTGATATTGGATACCATGTGATAATATTTTCAATTTTATGGATATCATGTTATAAATCTTTGTTTTAATTGATTTTTTGTGATTTTTCGTTTTGATTTTTGGATTTGTTGCATTTGAACTGACGCACTGTTTTACTTTGTTCTGGCGTACTGTTTCAAATAGTGCGTCAGTTTAGTGAAACAGGGCGTCTTAATACTTTCAATGCTTCACAATCTCAAACAGTGCGCCAATATAACGAAATAGAGCGCCGGAATAATTTTGCACTTTTTGGATCTTTTTGTTTTAAAGAAAAAACATGTTGTTTACTAAATAAGGATTTTTTCAATTCTATTGATATCATACTATAAATTTGTGTTTATGCATTCGTTTAATCTTCTGATTTTTTGAAAAACGTAACAGACACACTGTTTCAATAACACTCGCGTCTTGTTTAAATGAAATAGTGCATTTATGTTATGTAAATAGTGCGCCTGAATATTTTGATCATGTAAACAAAACGAAGCTTTTTTTTAGTTTGTCAATGAACGTTTGAATCAATTTACTTGAATTTATGCATGCAGTTATCTACTTATCAAATGATTGTAATACAGAGTTTGAATGAAAGAATCCTAATTGATCAATTTCATATTTCTGCATTGGATTTTGTTATTGAAATAGTGTGACGTTCACGTTTGATGAGTGGAATTGAATTTGAGTGACGATTTCGATTTTTTCATTGAATGTTGTTTCGACCATTTTGGAAAACCCTAACTATCAAATCATTGTTCCTTGATCGTTTTCAATGATTGAAGACTCCAATATATTTATTTGCGTTAGAGTAATTTAGTTTTAGAAATGGGTTTAATTGATTTTTGGGATTTGTTTTTTTTTTTTAAATAACAGGCGCACTCTTTCATTCCTTCAATAAAATAGTGCGCTTGTGTTTTTTTTTAAAAAAAAAAATATATTGGGTATTATGTTTTCAATTTTATGGATATCATGTTATAATTTTTTGTTTTTGTTGATTTTTTGTGGTTTTATGATTTGTTGGATTTGAATTGACGCACTGTTTTGCTTTGTTCTAACGCACTGTTTGAAACAGGACACCAGTTTAATGAAACAGTGCGTCCGTATTTTCTTTTTTTTTTAAAAAAAGAAAAGAACAACAGATGCATTGTATGTTAATATAGGCGCACTGTTTGAATGAAACAATGCGCCTGTGTTTTGTAAATAGTGCGTTTGAGTTTTTTGATTATGTAAAGAAATCGAAACGTGTTTTTCTTTCTTTGACTTCTGTCTTGTTGTTCCATGACCTAACGTCTTTGTTTCTGTTTGAATTGGAGTCCTATTTCGTTGTGGTATTTCATCGAATACATTATAGGCGTCTTCGAGTTACTCTATTTTCTCATCCTTGTTGCTAACGTCAAGGGTTGTGAGAATGATTGTGATGATGATTTTACACTCGAGTATCTTAATATCTTTCAAAAAGATGATCCGCGTCCACGAAAATTTAAAAATTTCAAAACTTGAGATAGAGGTGTTTGGAGGGGGGAGAGATCAGGGAAGGCATAGAGACGGAGAGAGAGGAGTGCGATGGTGGCTTGAAAACTTGATATGGAGCTGTGTATAGGAAGGAGAGATCAGGGAAGACGGAGAGATGGAGAGGCGAAGAGAGAGAGAGAGGGAGGAGTACGGTGGTGGTGACTTGAAAATTGAAAGTGTATCTTATGAGAATTATTTTTTCGTATTGTATCGAATGAAATTTTTTTTCTATTTTTTTGTAATTTTTGGGAATTCACCCAAAAAAAGAAAAAAAATAATATGATGAATTTATATGATATTAAATAAAAAGTTTGAATGTTTTGGCATTTTTGTACGGAAATATTAAATAAAAAACGCAACAGACGCACTGTTTCAATAACACTCGCGTCTTGTTTAAATGAAATAGTGCATTTATGTTATGTAAATAGTGCGCCTGAATATTTTGATCATGTAAACAAAACGAAGCTTTTATAATATAGGAAAATATGGACATCATATCAACCAGCATCGTTGTACATTGCTTAATATGACTTCGTATCGCTTTTAAGAGTCATTCCTTTCTTTTGTATTTAATTAGGGTTCATGACTCGACTCAGAAGTGACAACTCCAAAGATGTGACCGACTCGGATTTGGTCAGTCAACCTAATAGATTTGGTATATTCGCACCTGCTTACTCTGTGCGTCGCCTTGCACCTCTTGTGCGCATTCAATGTGGTATCGTTTGACAACATTGAGATAATTTGGGCCTCCCTACAGAGAGCAACCCGTGGTCCCGCCACAACGGTGTAGAATCCGCTGCATGCATGCAAAGAGGATGGGGGATGCCCATCGCTCCCTAGCTAGTTCTCACCCGTGACGATAACTCAGAGGATAATACAGGAGTGCAATGACTCAAACTCAAGCCATCAAGACTATTCAAAGAAACAGATAATCGTAATGGATCGAAGAAGGGACACCATGTTCAACTTTCTCAATAATTCCAGGAAAACGACCAACGATCCAACGGATCCATAAGGGATGTCAATGCCGTTCTTATCAGTTCAAGGAGGAAACATTTCTTATTCGTTTGCTTTTAATTAGTTCACATTGATAGTATAACTATGCTCCGCATCCCCCGTTCCCTTTTTATTAATCATTTAGCGGTGGTTTTCATTTATTTTCCGTGAGGGTATATACATTATAAGGGTGCATTCTACTTCATTTCAACCCCTAATACCCCATCACATGTCAAGCGTGATTGTATATGCACGTTTGACGTTATATTTCCATGCGTATGGGTTATATATCTCAAATACGTATTTAGGTTTAAGGTTCGACGCATGAATTCACTGTTTTCTTGGTCAGAAGGCCGTCGCGGGCGCGACTATACTGTGCAGCCAAATTTCAATTTTTCCTTCTTCGCGGCCGCGACCCAGGATGGTCACGGAGGCGACTGTTTACTGCCCAAAACCTGCAGGAAAACTCTCTGTCCGATACCGGATCCCTCAATTCACACCACAACTGTAACGTCCCGAGCTCTGCTGATAGGAATCGTGACGTTATACCGTCACGAACCCACTTCATGATAAGGCTAACTAAACCAAACGGGTCTAGAGGTACCGAGAGTCAAGGAAAATACCTGTGATACTTCAATTCAAGCTTCTCAACTATTACAAGTCATGTTACATCATAAGTCCGGAAACTATTTAGTTACATAGTTTGACGACATGATTAGTACTTGGCATTTATTACATATCCAAAATGTCTACAGGTTTCATCATATTATTTTTCGAAATGCATAAGGCGGCTAACATCCTCACTGGTCGTCTGGTATCTCACCTGCAAAAAGAATACATAACCCGTGAGCATGAAATTCAGTAATCTAGAGCATATGTCTCATATTTGCAGGGTACTCCCCTCACTATAACGAATCGATGAGTACCAGTAAAACATTTATACCTTTTAGGAAAATAGGTATGCCATACTGCGTAAAAATATTTGTATGATTTCACGTTTGTTATGCTTTGTTTTTGTCGGCATGGGACCATGACTCGAGAGTTTTTAAAAGACAGACTCTGAATTCAAGACTTTTCAATCGTCAATCGGGCTACAAGAATCCGTCGATTCGATGCGTACGTGCCGAGATTGTACATCGCCTTACACTTTAGTGGATAAAGTGCGCTTCCAACGGGCTCTATTCGCTCTTCGTTGGGATAGATTTAGGCCTCCCTGCAGAGAATAACCGGTGGCCGTGTCGCGTCTGGCATTTGAAGCCGCTGCATCCATGCTAAGAGGATGGGGGCTGCCCAACGCTTCCTAATTAGTTCAGTTCACCCGTGACGATGACTCAAGAAGATTGGCTAGAGTTTAGTCTTGATGACTTTCGCTTGACATTCGATAAAGATTTTCAAGAAGGGACATCACGTTCGACCTTCCTCACGATAGTTTGAGCAATGGGAGATGATGGCAGTGCCGAGCACGATCTCCAAAACACTTTCAAGAAAACATGGCAGAAGAGTTGATAGTTCATAAACCATGCACAATGTTCATCGTTGGTTTGCATTCCGTTTGTTCGTATGTTCCACAGGGTAAATCCCAGATTCGTTTAAATGCTTTATTAGGCTCGTGTTATGACGATTTTTCACCAGTGCTGTTCATACGTGTTTAATAAATGTCCATATCTATACGCAAGGTTCATGTATCATATACACGCATCTAGGTTAATTTTTCACGACGAATGTGCACTACGCTCACCAAGGACGGGGGTCCCGGTGGGGTCCAAGGGGCGCAGCTCCCCCTGGTGGGAGTGCGACGGCAACACCCTCGTTAAAAAAAAAATTTGATGTTTGATGCGTCGGGGCATTCTGTCCTCAAGACAGAGCCCTGTCGCTGCCGAAACCTAGGTCAGACGCGGGCGTGACCAGAGTCGCGGGCGCGACCATGCCGTCGCGGGCGCGACAGTGCTGGTTTAACAGGAACGTTGGCATTTCGTCGAACACTTTCGCATTTCACCATTTCTTCATCCGAAAACGCACGAAACATGACTAAAACGATCATATTACAGCACAAACAAGATCTCAAACACGCACGAACAAAATCTAACTCATGAACGAAAGTAAACGTCTCGTACGGGTTAGATTATCTTAAATGCTCGTTTTTCTCACCGTGAACTTCGTCCTTCTTCTTCTTGCTCGTCACCACTGCTGCAATCACCCTGGAAACGTCACCGTTCGCCCTTGCATTCCCTGTTGCTGCTTGATGATGATGGTGCTCGGATAATAGTAGTGGTTTGATGGCGGTGTGTTGATGGTGAAGACGCAAGGGAAGGAAAGGAGTGTGTGAGGTTGTCTGTGTTTGCAGTGAGGAGTGAAGGATTGTGATGCGCAGGAAGAGGTGATGGAGTGTGATTGAAGGTGGGCGGCGAGGCGTGGATTGTGGGCGAAGGTGGGCGACGAGGCGTGGGTTGTGTCGGGCGTGAATTGGTGCAGGGAAGGGATTTGGTGGGAGGGAAAAGGAGGGAGTGGAATATTACGAATTCGCTCCCTCATTTTGTTTTTGTCAGTCTAATTTCATCCATATTTCGTTCTATTATCGTATCAAAAAATATGCCTGCAATTAGACAAAATTATCTTTCATTTGATGACATTTGTTTTGTTGTGAATTTCGAATGTTTCCCGGACCGCATTTTATTAGCCCAAATACGTATATTGTAACATTATAACGTTACGTTATAACATCGCACGTACGTTACGTTTAATTCGTATGTTTGTTAACATATACATTACACCGTTATAACGATATATTTAACGTTACGTATTCGTTCCATTATTTGTATGTTTAAATAACGTTATATTTTATAATATATTTAATATCAAAATTTCGGGATATTACAACAACGCATCCAAACCATTGTATATACATCAAACATAGCATAAACACATCCCACACATGCACGGACATGTTTGAATCGTGTGAACGAATAAAAGAGGTATATCGAAATAGTGAGGTCATCTCGATTAACAATGATCCTCGATGCACACGATCACGTGAACGAATCCGTTGATGTTAACTGACCGAGCAGCTGATATTGGTGGTGTGATCGTGGTGATAGTCTCCTGGTGGTGGCTGCGTGGTTAATGAGGCGATGTTGATGATGATGATGATGATCGGAGATGGTGCAGGCATGCTGCGGCTGTGATACGCAGGTTGGCTTGCAAGGATGGTGGCCGGCAGTGGGAGGTGATGGGGGAAGAGTGAGTGAAGTGGTGGAGAGAAAGGAGGCGGGAAGAGTGGGAGAATTAGGAGAAGTGGAGGAGTGGGTAAGAATACCCCGTTCCGTCCCACGATACGTCTCGTTCATTCCATTATTCACCCAAATTTCGTAATATTAATTCATGAAAAATTTATTTGCGTCGATAGATTTATCCCGTATATGAAATTATGACCTCCCGAGTCATAATCCATTGTTTTTGGGATTAAAATCGCTAACCCTTACGCGCAATGTTTATAACGTTATATCGTTTTAACGTTATTCGTTCGTAATATTTATTGTCACAACGATCATTTAATTAATCCAAATATTCCATCGTCATATTTGATTTAATAATCAAATATTTTCTTAGATTTTTAAAGTTATAACCCTTGAGCGCAATTTATTTTAAAAAAATTATAACGTTATATATTCGTTACTAAATTTCCAAAATTCTCGCGTATTTCAGGCTATTTGGTATTACTGCTTAAATTGAAGAAATCAAAATAATAATCAGAAACAAAAAAATAATAGCGAATATCAAATTACTTTATAAAACAAAATAATTTTGTGTAAAATAAAACTTGAATACTATATTTAAATGAAACAGAAGACGAAAAATAAAAATCATTTTTTCTGATTTTTTATTTTCTTCTTCTTTTTCATCAATTTAAAAAAAAATAAAAAATAGTAATAAACAGACCTTAAGTAATCCGTTGGTTTAACCCCAGTTTCATCATGATCACTCATTTTTTAGTCGTTTCACTTGCCCTTTTAGCTTGCCTCTCACTTTTTGTGGGGTTTCTTTTAGGGTTTATGATATATTAATCTTTTAAATTTTGATAAATTTTAAACATGTCATTCAAAATCTTCATAATTTCAATCAAATCCTACTAAGTTATGGACAAAATAATCCATCCATTGAAAAAGTCGTTAAATCTAACGGAATATAAATGTTTTTAAATTCTAATTAAGACATCCTATAAATATATTCATGGATAAAATAGTTCAGCGATAAAGAAAAGTATTAAATCTAACTATGAAATTTGAATAAAATTATCCTTGATGAATAAAAAGATTTTGATTTCAATTGAATATTGCGTATGTTTGTTGAAAATCTTCATTTTGGATTGACATATAAATTGGTTTTATGATTATAAATGTTATACTTTGTTAGATTTAACAATTTTTTTTGTGAGAAAATTCTTTAAAAGTACCACTTGAAGGTTTTTATTCCAAGTAGGTACCATAAAAAATTTTAATTCTCTACAGGTCCTTTATATAAACCTATTTTAATTCTCTCTCCATATTTCGATCCCGTCCTCTCTCTCTTTCTTTCTCTCACTCCTACGCAACGACACCATCAAAGTTCGAGAGCTCGAGCCCGAAATCATCTCTCCGATCATGAAATCCATGTCATTCTCCAGCTCATCAGAGCTTGAAATCTCCTATCCTCCTGCTTGAAATCTCCTTTCCGTCATCATGCCTCCAAAGCAGCAATCGAAAACATCACCACAAACTACTTTGAAACGAGGTCGCAGCTCCAAATCATCAGTCAATTCCAAATCGAAAGGTTTGAGTTCGTAAAATCAGATTTCGATTTTGGTTTGGTTAATTGTAGTAGTAATTCATTAAATCTCATAATGCATATTAAACCTAGATCGATTTAATGCATGTTTTCACCCTAGAAATACTAGTACGTCTGTCCAAAATTGGTATACGAGAGTGAAATCATAAACTTAGAAAATCATGTTATTAGTACGCTTGTTCTAGTACGCTTCATCTAGTACGCCTACCTAAACTAGTACGCCTAGCTCAACTAGTACGTCTGTATGAACCAGTATACCAAAGTTAGTAATCCATAGTAGTGTACCTCAATATTGCATTGTTAAAAAATACTACGTCCGTGAAAAGAATCTAATACGCCACAACACTAAAAAACTCTTGCTGTAAAGTAGTACGTCTGTGAAAAAATAGTACGTCATTATAAGAAAAACCATTTTTAAGATGTAGTACGCCTGTAAAAAAATATAGTTTACCATAACAATGAATGTTGGCATATTTTTCTAGGATTCCTGATCTTGTACATCCACCAAATAGCATAACATGATAAATTATCTATTATGCATGATCTAGTACGTCACAGTGTAAAAAATGGTTGAAAAAATCTATTCAAATAATACTAGTACACTTGAGGTAAAAACTTGTACACCATACTGTAATGAAAAGGTTAATTATTTCTGACTTTTTTTTTCTGGTTCTTCTTATTCAGGAAGCAAGCAGCAATATCGATCCTTGTTTACAGCACTTTTCACAATAATAAAAATCGTGTGTCCACAAACCAGCAGATCTAGTACTTGAAGAAGACGTCATTTTGGACACTGATAAACAGTGTCATTGCAAACAACCTCGTTGTTTAACAACTAGTACGCCTCATTGTCATGCTAGTACGTCTGTTCAAGATGAACAATTTTTCATCTAAATTTTATTTTTTCTTTTTGCAAGGAGATAATATGGGGTGATCCAGAAGTCTTTTCGGGTTATGTTAATTGGGATGACATCCTAAATCTTGTGAATGAGAACACAACGACAAGCAATTTGATTAACGCCTACGCGCAGCTACTCTGTTAACAAGCACAAAACAATCACCACTTTGTCGTGTACCGTTCTGAGTGCTGGGTAAGCTATCCAAAATTCAACCGTTGTTTTAAATTGAAAACTTTGTTTGATATTTGAATATTAAACTAACTGTTGTGCAAAATTACAGACATACATTGTTGACCGGGAGAAAAATATATACGTGAAGGATTCGGTTAAATACTACATTGACAAGGTGCTGCAAGTAGGTGGGGGAGTGTGGACTCCAATGGCATATCTTCCCGATGAACTCCAATGGCAACATATCAGGAGAAACCCCAAATCATTGGACATGGGGGAGTGTGGACGCATTACAATTCCTTGATGTACATGGGAGAGGAGTAAACCCGATGCTTAGAAGATTGTAAATTTGATTTTTACATATATTGCATTTCACATTTCTCATAAACTTGTAAAAAAAAAAAAAAAAATTGATAGTTTCTTTCGAAAACAATGCTGAAAAACTATGTAGATGACTTGGTTCTGGACAGCATACTCAAACTGTATGGCGAGGGAGGATTGAATACTAATTCATTGCAAGCAGAGACAAAACTGAAGATGTGCCCGGATAGCCCTCAGTAGCCATCAACAGGCGTGGACTGTGACATCGTTGTGATTAAACCGATGGAACAAATCTTCAAAGAAGAACAACTCATAAAGAAGATATCCCGTAAAGAAGTGCAACAATTTAGGATGCACCTGATCAACATCTTTATCTGCGATCATCACTTTATACCACCACAAAAGCACTAAAAAAAATAAAAATGATGAGCAACGTCTTCTATTTTGGTTGGATTACGCAACAAACAATGCAGTATATGCTTACATTTGTCTATGTGGATGTTTGATTAGTAGATGATTTTCACATGTGCAATGCTTGTTTTAATGTTATTAAAGTACGTCACAATGCAAGATTATACACAGGTAGTACGCCTCAATACAAACAACATCATGCCGATACAAAATATAACTAGTACGTCTCAACAAAAGATACTAGTATGCCTAATGTTGTAAACAAAGTAGAAACAAAGATAAAGAAACAACTAGTATCCCTGACTCACAAACTAGTACGTCCCAGTACAAAATTAAAGTAGTACGTCTACATAAGTAAACTAGTACGTCCTAGTACATAGTGACAAAAAACTATCAGATCGAGAAAATCCACTTAGTATAATGATTCTCGGCATGTTTTCCTGTTGTGATTACCAATCTTGCCACACCGTCCGTGTAATACCCCAAAGAAATGTTTAAATGGTTTGATATTACTACCTATACCAACAAGGTGCACCTTCCTTTTCGGTAGCCCATCATTTTAGAATTCCGCAGTTAAGCGTGCTAAACGCGGAGTAATGCTGGGATGGGTGACCTCCTGGAAAGTTTTCCAAGGTGTGCGCGAGTGAGGTCAAAGTACACTGAAAGGACTAGTGTTGGTCTGTGGGGCCAGTTGTCAGCCTGGCGAGTGGTTCTTGGACTTCGTGCTTGAAGTCGCAACGAGGGCGTTGCGTTCTTTAAGTGGGGGTGTATGTAATACCCCAAAGAAATGCTTAAAT
>JAOVYX010003861.1:0-10672 GCA_035668315.1 Drosera spatulata
TCATTCACTGTTATTTTTTTATCATGATTTTTTCCTATGCATGGTGCGACGGAATCCGTCGTAATGCTCCTAGTATAGTCTCACTGTTGCGACGGATCCGTCGTATATACGCTGTCTTCACAAAATTACTTAAGAAAAATTTGGAGTAAAAAGATTTGATAATGCTTGATTTTGCGACGGAATTCGTCGCAGAATCTTCATTCACTGTTATTTTTTTATCTTGATTTTTTCCTATGCATGGTGCGACTGATTCCGTCGTAATGTTTTTTTTTTTTTTTTTTTTTTGCGATGGATATTGACTTTCTGTCGTAGTCTTGTTTCTTTTAATTTTCTTTTTCTCAGATTGTTTTTTTGCGATGGATCCGTCGCAGAAAGTATCTCTTTGCGACGGAAAAAATCCGTCGCAATATTTGCCCGTCGTAAATTAACCATTTTTTTATAGTGGACCTGGACCAGTCACGGGCATGACCCGAGTCCCGGGCCCGACCTGGTCCAATCGCGGGCGCGACAGCTTAAATTCCAGAAATTAGAGAATTTGTTGGGTCGTGGGAGCGACCAATTCTGTCGCGGCATTTCATCGAACACCTACGAAAATCCTCCACCCATCAATTCTACGGCATATAACACGCTATATTTGATTCCATTTCGGCACACTTAAGATCCCAGAGGAGCACAAACAACGTCAGATTCCGGAATGAAGATAAGACGTGATGTGTGGTTCGGTTACCTTGAATGTTCGTCTCCTTGATATGAACTCCGCCCGCGGTCCTCCTTTTCCTGATACTCAACCTTCTCGTCACTTCCCGTTGTGTTTCCTTCACCCTTGCTGTTGTGACCGCTCTATGGTGATGATGGTTGCACGATGGTTGTGTTTGATGGTGGAGACACGGGAAGACGATCGCGGCTGTGGCTGTGTGGTGATGTTAGGCACGAATGTGTGTTTGGCTTGCAGAGGATGAAAGCGAAGGGAAAGGGATGAAGGCTGATTGATCTGGTGATGGAGAGGCTGAGGTGATGGAGAGGCGTGTGCGGGATTCGCAACCGAGGCGTGCGCGGAGATTTTCAACAGGACGTGAATGGTGAGTAAGGAAAGGAGAATTAGTGGGAGGGAGTTTGAATATTTCTAATTCGCTCGCTTGTTTGATTATTGTCAGTCTATTTTTATCCATATTTCATTCTATTATTTTATCGAAAAATATGCCTGCAAATAGGCAAAATCATATCTAACTTAATGACATTTGTTTCGTTGCAAATTTCGAATGTTTCTGAGACTGTATTTTATTAACCCAAATACGTGTATTATAACGTTATGTTATAACGTCGCACGTATGTTATATTTAATACGTACGATTATTAAACACATACATTACATCATTATAACGTTGTGTTTAACGTTACGTATTCGTTCTATTATTCGTAAGTTTAAATAGCGTTTTTTTTTTTGTAATATATTTAATATCAAAATTTTGGGATATTACAATATCTTTTTAAATCTTATCTGAAAAATCAGGGTTTTGTAACAGAAATCGTAACTATCACATGAATCGGTTCATGAAAAGAACCAGTTCTTTCCAAAACGATTTTCCAGGCTGGTTGAATTCCTAAGTGCTCATGACTTTAGCTGACTAAATAAGAGTGTCATACCTGTGGACACTTTACAAGACACTACACAACTAATTTCCATTTTGCATCCTGCAGCTCTTGTATTTGATCTTGAGTTGCTTCACGATCACCTGAGGTTTTGACTCGATCCAAGATCTCCACTTTATCCATCAAGACTATGATCCAAGAGTCTTTGAGCATCTCCTTTGTAGGACCAAATGATCATTGAGGCCATCATTCGCTTGATCCAAGATTCCATGAGATCCATCAAGTTTTAAACCTATAGTTGTGCACCTATACATATTTAAACTCAAAACAACATCAGTACAGAACTCTTTGTTTTCATCAAAACACATGAGGTTCAACAATTTCTTCCTTTTTGATGATGACAAACGGATGATGTCATAAATGAAAGTATTCAAATAGTTTCAAAGACCATAGCAACTCATGCCTTCAAGGATTAGTTCTTCTGAAAGAGTTGGTTCAGAGACATACCTGAAGATCTTCATCTTTTCCTTAGCATCTCTTGATCTCCATTATAAAATCTGTACTGGATGCTAGGTTACATGATCAGAGCAAAAAGAATAATCAATACAGTTCATGATCATGTTAGAAAACTTGAGCCTTAATTAGCTAATATTTCCATTTTCGATCATTCATCACCTGTTTTCCTATAGATTTTGCCCATTTTCAAATAACAGATGATTAGAACAACCTATTATTAGGCACAAAACAGTGAGTTACTAATCACCAGATAAAGATCAGAAATATCAAAAATATCAGGAAATAAGAAAACTCAAACCATAGCCAAGTTCACATAAGGAACTCGAAAGAATAAATCTTCAAAACACTAAACGAGTAGAAGGCATATATACCATCATAAAGTAACTTGAGTGACCATCATCTCTTTCCCCTTTTGGCATTAGCAAAAATGTTAGCTCCCATAACGAAGTAAAATGAGTTGTCCTCAGTCATCCTTTCAAGTGACATATATACCATGGAAAATATGATAAAACAACACAGATAAGAAATCTAACATTCAAATATATCATAGACCTTACGAGACAAAATGCAAGAGATAAGAGTCTTCAAAGAGGCTGGAGAAAAGAAGTTCCAAAGGGGGTAACTGGTTAGGCTTTTTTGTTGTAGAGCTTTGGATAGTGGCAATATATATAAAGGTGTTAAGGTAGAATCAAATGCAGCTTACTGATTTTTTTATCGCTTAAACCTGTGCATGTATCTTCTGCTCCTGCTCTGAAATCTCCTTCATCTTCTTTGCACACTTAGCATAAAACTCGTGAATCAGCTCCTTTGGAAGAGCTAGCTCCTTCTGTTCCCTTTCATTTTCTTGAATCAGATTCACGTATCACATTCAGTATTTCCTTTTCCTCTTCTTCAGTTTCAATATCTGCATCTTCCTCCTCTTCTTCTTATGTCTTTACATCTTTCCCCTGAGTACATGCATTACTCTTTGTATGATTCCTTGCAACATCTTCTTTGGCACTTTCTTCCCAACATGAACATCAATGGTCTTCTTTGATTTCTCACAAGCAGTCCTTGATTCCCTCTCACTGGTTGCATCCATTTTTATTTTATTTTTACCTGAGGAAACCTTGGAGATTCTCACGTGTTCATCATCAGCACCGTCACTTTACTTCTCATCCTCCGTCTGAGTAATCGACTCCTTTGGATCTTTACCAGCATCAACTTGCTTATCTGTTTTCGTGGTATCAGGAATTGGATCTTGAACAAGAGTCGGTTCCGCTGTCAGGTTCTCTTCTGATTTTGGTGGATTGATGTGGGTTAATGGGGACTTATGGAAGTAGAGACGTGGAAGCTATTGATGATGTGATATGGCACATGCACTACAAAAATACAACCCATTTGCGACAGTCATTTTTATCGTAAATTCCATTGCAAACAAGAGGTACAGAACTAAGAAGAGCAAAATGACGAAGGATAAGTTTTTCCAAGTGCAGCAGAAGAATGGCAAAATGTAATCATGAAAGAAAATTTGCTTCCCCAATGAATCTGCTACAATAACGATTCAAAGATAAAAGATTATCGGGAGCACATAGTAGAAAAGGAAAGTATCATTCTTTATTGTCAATGAACAATGAACAAGTCAGGTATATTTTTCAATCATAAAGTATATGAAAATGAATCACAGTACATAATCAATCAACCGAATCATCAAACCAACATCCAACGATGGATCAACCATTCATCAAATCAACATCACTTTCCCGAATCGAGTTTAATTCTCGATTCCTCCAAACCCATCAAAAACCATGAAACCAACCTCAAATACCAAATTATTTCCAATCCAAACACAATATTAAACATAAATTATAATTAAAACAAAATTAATTTAAGGTTAGGGTTTAGGGTTATACTATGATGCAATTTGAGAATATGAACAAGAGACGACGTATGGTGGCAAACTCCCATGCAATTTTGTAGTGATGAACGACCCCTCCAATTCCTTCAAAACCAACCAACTATCATCAAATCCATGCCCAATACTCTAAGCAAGGCCTCGAACACAAAATTAAATTAAGATAAATTACTATTTATGGTTAGGGTTTTAGAAATATACCCTATGCAATTCAAAAATTAAAGATGGCAGTGGGGGTGGGAGTAGTCGACGAGATTTGGTGGTGGTGGGTGCAGGTGAGTCAACGCAGGCGAGGGTGGGGCGACGGGGTGGGAGGCGGTGGGACTGAGATGGCTGCGAGGTGGCTGGGGCAAGGTGGGAGTGAGGTCGTCGACAAGTACAATCCGTTGGTGGGGACGAGGTAGGGGTGACGTCGCTGGGTTGAGGTCATAGGCGCTGTTGTGCAATGGAGGTTGTATGTGTTTTTGTGTGAAAGTCAAACGAAGCTCAGGAGTATTTGGGTAAAATGTCAGCGACGGAAGTTTCCGTTGGTCGCTAAATTATGACGGATGGCAAGGTCAGTCGCAAACTTGTGGCGTGAAATCCATAATCAGTTGCTAAATTGTGACTGAAAAAAAAACTGTCACAAACTTTAATTAGCAACTACCATTTTAAAATATGTCATTAGATTAGCGACTGAAAACTATGCGTTGGTCGCAAATAGTCTTTTTTTTATATAGTGATGGAAGTTATGGCAGTTTTGATTGTGAAGGAGGATTTTTCTCCAAAAATCATGAGAAGTCATGAGACATGGTTGAGGATAAGGATGAAATGATTCTAGATAAGATTTGGCTCTTTTGTAGTGATACAAATAATACTCATAAGATCTTTTATCAAAGCAGAATCAATCGCATAATCTTTACAAATATTCAAATCCAAATTCGATACCCTATTACAATATGTGCATAACAACATATCACACACACGGTATTTTAATCACCAAATCAAACTTCATAGGTCCCCGGAAGTTACAAAAAAATAAGAGTTTCATCAAAAATCGATGTCATCCAGGGATAGAAATTAATTTTCACATCAGTTAACTTTGTCATCCCTAATTCTTGTCTAACTTTTTCAAATTTATCTCTTCCAAGGAGCTAAGTAAAATTCATCTCTTCCAAGGGGCTCAAGTTCGCTCCTATAGGATATAGTATCCTAATTTTGTGTTACATTCAGGTACCCTAAGATCCGGTTCTTTGCTAGAAGTGGTTCTCCTCATAATTTTCTTGAAAACATGCACACGATCACACACAAGACAATATCAAGATAAGAAATTGTAAGACACAAAAGTGATCTAATCATACCTCTACACTCCTTCTGATCTACACTCTTATCATTAGAATCCTCATCCAATCTACAAGCATTGGAGATAGGTGTATCATATGACTTGGCATCCATCATTTTGTACTTCTTCAACAGCTTCATTAGTCTTAAACAGTTCCATTAGGTACTTGTGTTGATGAATCTGAATTCCATGTTGGGATTCCATTTTCTCCTTCCAGTATGAGTAATAGCTACCATCGAAGAAGGGTAGCCTTTGAGATGAAAGGCCTTCTCTGAGTTTCTGTGAACACATTGTCGATCTCCTTCTCACATGGTTAGCATTTAAGAAGTCAAGCTTTGATACCAATTGTTAGTTTCCAGTCACAGAAATACTCAAGGGGGGGATGAATTGAGGATTTCAAATTTTGTTTTCCCACCATAATCAAATTGTACCGGTTCTTTGTAATGGATCAGTTCTCGTGTTATACAGATCCCAGTTTTGTAATTTATTATCAGTGCGAAAACATAAACAACACAAAATATATACTAGTTCGTCTCCGACTTGGTCAGAGAGTTGCATCCAGTGTCGAGACACAATAATGTACTATAATCACCCTAAGTACAATCTACAGCCTCTCTTGCTTACAGACCCTACTGCAAGACTCCACCGGTAGACACAACTACAAGTTCGTTTACCTAAGTCTATCCCAATACAGGAAAATTCCAATACAGATATCCTAGGAAAATATCTTTTTAAATCTTATATGAAAAATCAGGGTTTAGTAACAGAAATCGTAACTATCACATGAACCGGTTCATGAAAAGAATCAGTTCTTTCCAAAATGATTTTCGGGCTGGTTGAATTCCTAAGTGCTTATGACTTCAGCTGATTAAATAAGAGTATCATACCTGTGGACACTTTACAAGACACTTCATAACTAATTTCCATTTTTCATGCTATAACTCTTGTATTTGATCTTGAGTTGCTTCACGATCACTTGAGGTTTTGACTCGATCCAAGGTCTCCACGTCATCCATCAAGACTATGATCCAAGAGTCTTTGAGCATCTCCTTTGCAGGACCAAATGATCATGAGTCCATCATTTGCTTGATCCAAGATTCCATGAGATCCATCAAGCTTCAAACATATAGTTGTGCACCTACATACATTAAAACTGAAAACAACATCAGTGTATTACTGTTTGTTATCATCAAAAGACGTGAGGTTCAACAGAAATCGTTGTGGCCCGTGGCATCCCTTGTAAGTTAAATCGTGACTGTTGTGTCCTTTAAACATGTTTGAATCGTGACTGTCACACCTTCTGTTGCTCTTAAATTCTGAATCATAATCATATTCTCCATGTTTAATTCAGTGCTGTTGGTGAATGCTCGTCATTTATCATTGTGGTGCAGGTAGCTGTAACCAGCTGCTATTGTAGATTGAGCGGAAAGGGGGGGAAATTGTAAAAAAGTACTGTGTATCTGTTTCTTCTAGGCCACTACATAAATCAAAACTTCGATACAAGGTGTATCATAATGCAAGTTGCATCTCATCGGTTGGAAGGGTTGATTATTTTACTTCTCCGTTTGAGTTTCAGAAATATGGGTTTGGAAGTGTTTGCATTACCTTAAGAAACAATAGATGCTTTTGATGTTCACTTCGATGAATAATGTGAGAACTCATATCCACATCTAAGCGTCAAGCATCAAGTAGGTCTAATTCACTGGTTCCCTTCATGCATAGAGGTGAAAGCTCCTTAAAGCTCCGAAGAATTGACTGAAAACATGCTTTATATGAAACTGGAATTGCTAGACTCTAAGTCCAAGTCAATATCCATCTGCCAAAACATTGAAAGAAAAAAAAGTACTACTAGCTTGCAAGGCCACTCTCCATTATTTTCTTCACATACTTGAAATGCAACTAATCACCTTAACCACCGCAATCCCACGGTGGTGCTGGTGGCGATGCTAATCGTCATAACCCACTCTACCCTTATCAATACTAGTCTTCTTTCGAATAACAACAGGATCATCATCATCCTCACGGAGTCCAAATAAAACCTTTGGGCTCTGTCTACTCCTAATCTCCTCCAGCTCCATCTTACTCGGCAGCCGCATCGAACCAAACATCAGCCACTGCCACCTACTGCTTGATTTCGATGAGTTCAGTGACAACTTCTTATAGCCATCTCTCATAGCTAGTGATGGGTTTAAGAATGATCTGATATGGGCTAAGGATGGCATCCGACTCAAACCGTGATGGGCACCACTGTTCTTCTTCGAATGATCACTATCCGAGGTTGTTTGAGGCGGGACTGATCCAGTATCAGGAAACAGTTCCCCACAAAAGATGATATTATGGGATATCATAGAAGAATCTGATATAAAGAACTCAAACATATTGTTTATGTTGTTCCCACCACGAAAGCGAGGTGTGCCATGGGGGGAATCATAGAGTGGAAGAACACAAAAAGAAAGGGTATCAACTTCAGTCTGCTCAGGCTGTTTCGAGATCATCATCAGTGGCAGTGTGTTTAGTGATACGAATGGGCTGTTTAATTGCAACACAAATAATAACAAGTGAGACAAAGATTTTTTTACGTGGAAACCCTTGCGGGAGAAAACCACTGCGGTCATCGACGACGAAGAATCCACTAATCAAACGAGGAGATACAAAAAGGTTACACCAGAACACCAAGAACCTCACAATAAGGGATAGAGATAACAATCTCTATACAAATCCCTTAAACCCTCTATGTATTTAATATATGTGTAACTGAATGTAAAAAGAAAACTCCAAAAGGACTGCCTAGCACTCCTTCTTCTTCCTCTGAGCTATTTCTCTCAAATCCCTCTTATGCTCCTTATATAGCCATAGAGACGTGCAAAACTTTCACGCTTGATGAAGATAAAGGCTGCTAACGTGAGATGAGGACAAAAACGGCTAGCCGCCAAAAGAAGACAAGGACGGCTGTTACGGATGATTCCTCACGAGGGCGGTTGTTGCGCATGATTTGAAGTCACAATCAACAAATCTTCACCTTGACTCAAATCATGTCTATCGTCCGAGTAACCTCCGCCTATACTTCAAACGAGCCTAACTTCCCTCCACTCCTAAGAGCTTTAGGCAATGACGAAACTTTGAAACAGAAACAGGTTTCATCAACATATCTGTTGGATTATCTATAGTCGCAATTTTAACCACCTTGACATCTTTAACATCCCGTACAAAGTAATAACGGATGTCAATGTGCTTAGTCCTCTCGTGATGCATCTGATCACGGGTGAGATGAATGGCTAAAGAACTGTCACAATGGACTATTGTGCTATCTTGCTTCACACCTAAGTCTGAAGCCAAATTCCTCAACCAAATCGCCTCCTTTACAGCTGATGCAACCGCCATGAACTCAGCTTCTGTAATACTCAATGCCACAGTATCCTGCAAAGTTGCCTTCCAAGAAACTGCTCGACCAGAGAAAGTGAATACATACCCAGTAAGTGACCTCCAACGATCCAGATCTCCAGCATAATGTGAATCTGAGAACCCTTCAACATTGTTGTTGCCTCCACCTCGCCTTGCATCGTAGACGAGGCTCAATCCCGATGAACCCTTAAGGTACCTAAGGATCCATTTCACTGCCTGCCAGTGACCTCTATCAGGTCTGCCCATATAACGACTAACAACTGACACTGTTTGTGACAAATCGGGTCGAGTGCATACCATGGCGTACATCAGGGATCCAACTGCACTCGCATACGGCACTGAGGCCATACTCCTCACCTCATCCTCAATCTTCGGTGAGAGCTTTAGAGATAGTTTGAAGTACGCGGCTAAGGGAGTAGAAACTGGTTTGGCATCTTTCATGCCAAATTGATCTAGAACCTTCTCAATGTAGTTCTTCTAGCTCAAGGTTAAGATCCCATGCTTCCTATCTCACTTGATCTCCATGTCCAAAATCTTCTTTGCTGGACCGAGATCCTTCATATCGAACTCACTACTGAGTTGCGCCTTTAACCTGTCAATAGTCCCCTTGCCTCTACCAGCAATCAACATATCATCTACATAGAGTAAAAGATATACCTGACTCCCATCAGGTTGTTGCTGATGATACACACACTGATCATACGGGCTTTGTGTGTATCCAATGCTTACCATAAAGGTGTCAAACCTGTGATACCATTGTCGGGACGACTGCTTCAATCCGTACAACGATTTTCTCAGAAGACAGACTCGATCTTCTATTCCTTACAATGAAAAACCCTCTGGCTGGCGCATATAGATCTCCTTTTCTAGCTCACCATGTAAGAATGTCGTCTTCACATCCATTTGCTAAAGTTCAAGATCGAACTTAGCAACCAAAGTTAGAAGAATTCGAATAGAAGTATGTCTGGCTATAGGAGAAAAAATTTCAGTATAGTCAATACCTTCCTTCTGAGTGAAACCCATAGCCACCAATCTGGCCTTGAATCTCACATCACCACCATCGCCTGCTTCCTTCTTTTTGAACACCCATTTGCACCCTACGGTGCGTTTCCCCTTCGGCAAGTGAACTAAAGTCCAAGTGTTGTTCTTGTGAAGAGACTCTAGTTCTTCTTCCATAGCTGCAGTCCACTTGGCACGTTCTGAACTAGCGACAGCCTCCCTAAATGACAAAGGCTCATTTTCAACTGTCTCGCTAACAATGTGTGCATATGCCATCAAATCTGAATAGCCATATCAAATTGGGGGTCTGATCTCATGTCGTTCCCTGTCACTGCTAAGTTGGTACTGCTGTAGAGTGGAACACATCGTCTCACTTTATTAGACCAACTAATTAATTCAACAATAATTAATATAACCCATATATGAAGATTTAGAGATTAAATCTAACATTCTTCCACTTGGGTTTATTAATTATCATAACCAAAACAAAACCAAAATTTTAGAAAACAATTTCAGTTTTTAAAATGAACACAAAAAACAGGCTAATTAACTATTTTGGAAATGTTAGGCGTCAATAATAAAACCATTGGGGGATGGTGTCGTTGGCGGTGGCGAAGTGCGAAAGCCTGGCCTTGACCTTACCTTGACCACGCCGTGGCCTCGCTGGAATCAGCCAGTCCGGTGGCCGCCCCCACGAAACCTGCCCCCCATCGCCTCCCGCTCCCTGCGACGCTACCCCAGTGGCCGGAGCTCCTGCGACGGCGCCGGAGCAACCGTTTTCTCCTCGCGCAGCACTGTTGCGTTTCCTAGTTTTGATAATTTGTTTCTGGTGGCTCAATTTGTGTTTGTAAACTGAAAATGACCCTTGTTTCTTCGATTAGAAGCTCCCAGGTGATGAATCCTGCTGGTCCTAGCTCTCGATTTGCTCAAAATCGAAATCGAGGAAGAAG
>JAOVYX010003862.1:0-10672 GCA_035668315.1 Drosera spatulata
CCGCCGCCCTCCCACCACCACCACCACCACCACCACCAAGATACCCAACCTCAGGAAAAGCCCACATTCCTCTCCCAAGCCCAAACCCAACATCCTCGAGCCCATTGGGCCCAAGCCCAAACCCGCCGAGCGCCAATAGCCCACCAGGCCCAGCAGCATTCAAAAGAGAAGTAAAACTCCCCATCCCCACCGGCTGCTGCTTTATCAGCACCTCTCCCACGTAGGGCCCACCACCATTCCCCGCCGCAGCCGCGGCATTGGACAATGCCACAAACAATGGAGTTGACGGGATTGGCGATGACACTGCGGCCGAGGTGGTGGTGGTGAGAGTGCGAGAGCGTTTCGCATTCCTGCGGCTGCCGCCGCCGACTGGAATGTCCCGCAGGGTGCCGCCGTGGGTCCAGTAGCGGCGGCAGGACTTGCAGAAGTGACGAGGCTGGGAGAAGTTGTAGTTGTTGTAGTAGCAGAACTTGGTGTTCGTCGAGTCGCACCGCGGGCACCGCAGCGGCTCCTGCTCCGCCATGTGGGCCGCAGTTTTGGTGGTGGTGGTTGTTGGTGGTGGCGGGCAGCAATCGAGGCTCTCTGATGATGCCATTGTTTGGTTGAGGGTGAGTGGATTGTGTGAGTGTTTATATGGAGAGTGAGTGAGAGTGGGATGTTCGATGTGGGTGTTGGTGCTGGTGTTGGAGCGATACGTAGAACGCGTTGATGTATTTGTAGGCAGTCGGCTTCTATTTCGGTTTTGTTTTCCTCTGTTTTTTTAGGATGGGTGATTTTCTGTCTGGTTTGGATTTTGATTGATCTGAGGAAGAAATCAGAAGTCTGAGGTGTGTCGGGAATCATGTTAACGTTGTGCTCTGTGCAATATGCTGCAAGTTTCGTTGAAATAATACTTTCGTTTCGAATTATATATAATAATTTAACCCAATATAAAATTTTATGTAAGAGTTAAATTTGATTAATATATTGTATTTTTTTATGATGGTGTAAATTGACGTGAAAGTAGGTAAAAAAATATGGGAAAATTTAGTGGAGTGTGATGGGATAGTGTGTTTAATTTAATATTTTTTTTTGTCCCATAATATAGTGAACAGTTTGACCCAACACGCGAATTTATATGTGTGTTAAATTTTTGTGATTTATTTTGATTTTTTTCATATGAAAATGTTACTAAATATCGTATATTGGTTATATTTTGAGACGATACGAATAGAAAAATATGATATATAATATGAGACAGAGGTGTCTACCATTTCATCTCCAAAACATCTTTAAAATGATTCGTATTTCATTAATATGATATTTATCTAATGTGATATATGGAATATATAACAAATATGAAGGTGGAGTATTTCTATTGATTGATCATATAAGCTCGAGTATAAATTTGATTTCAAATATAAAAATAAAATAAATATTATATATATTTGAAGATGGTAAAATAAACTTATATAGACTTGTGGCACAGTACTGACGAGTCTTGTGGCACAGTATGAGTACTCAAGCTTATGTTGTACTCCTATAGGCTATAGAGTTATTGTTAAGAAGTGATACGTCCTGGATGTTTTAAGTCGTCCGAAATCAATTTTATTAAAAATTGTTTAATTTTTTAGAAATCTTTTTATTAAAATTGCAGATAAATAATATGAGGTTTACTAATTTATATCTACATAACCTTATAAACAAGGAATGTCATAATGTTTCTGACAGTTGCCCTTTTTAAACTCTTTGGTTCGGTTTTCACATGGTAAATACTCCGTCTGTTTCATAAAATAGTCAATAATTTGATCTAATACGTGGATTTATGTGTGTGTTGAATTTATATAGAATTTTATGAAAAAAGGATATTTTTTGATGAGAGTGGGATTTATTATATCAATTGTGAAAGAAGATAATAAATATACTGTGACAGATGATTGATTGTTTGGATATTTTTTTATATAAAAAAATTACTAAATAAATAATATTATATATATTTTAAGATAATCTAAATAAATAAATATTATTTATATAATATGTAACGAGGGAGCACCATTATGGAAAAACAGAATGAGAGAATTAATGCTCCATACTTCTTTTTAGCCCTTATCAAACTGCAAGAATGCTCCTTTTTCACTTATCTGATTACTGAATTACCCACAGCATGGAGGCGGCTAATTATCAACTGGGTAAGAGAATAACAAGAATAAGAAGCACAGAACATTGAACAGAGTGAATCATTATCAGAAGTGTCGGGTGCTGCAACAACATTCATAATGATAACAATAATGTTTCACCATTGGCCCTCTGAAGTGAGGGAGATGATAGAAAAAGGACGCGTAATGTACTCTGCTTGTGTATATGTGTTCAGAGAAGATTCCCACTCCCCCCTGCCATCGCTGACTTGATGACACTAGCTTGACCTCAACAATGTATTAATGTACTATTGGTTAATGAAGGGAATACATGACTAAGCAAGATGTGTTTTCATTTAAAACATAAAATCAAGATGTGTTTTAAATTTGTGCATATTATAACCACAACTCAAATCATTGAGTACCTAATTTGTTAAGTCTCAATCACAAAAAATACTCAAAAAAAAAAAATGATTGAATATTTAAATTTTTTCAAAAGTTTATAAAGTGATGTATCACAAATTGATGATGTATTTAAAATCAATTATTACGTGAGAGTCGATTCTTAGGTAGAGTCGGTTCTTGCACTGTCAGTTTTAGTTTTCCTATAAATTTGTAAGTGATCAATGAAAAATAATACAATGCAGAAAATATAAATGACATCAAATTTATAATGGTTCGTTCCCAATTTCGCCAAGGATTTACATCCACTTTTCTTGTACAATAATAGCACTATATAAACCACTTTACAAGAACATCATTTACTCTCTTGCTCATAATTAATCAAGCTACGAGGTTTCTTCACTAGTTCCTCTATCCTAGGACACTATACACGATTATCTACGTTTATCTCAAGACTAGACAATCCCCTTGCAACTATCCCCTGCTAGCTTGACTCACGACTCTTATAGACTCTTAGTCTCGGTCAATAATTGATAATACCTCCACAAACACTGCGGCTGCGGCTGCGTTTCGCAACGATCTCTCTCCTGTCGCGGGCGCTACTCGCTCCTTGTCGCGGGCGCGACGGTGCTGATTGTTTACAGGCAACAGTTTTTCTTCCCCAAACGCACACGACTCCATTTCAACCATATCATCAACGCATGTATATCATCCTCCATGCATATAACTTAGCTCATAATGATCCGAAAGCATACGAGGAGAAAATAAGCTCGTGCACAAAACATAAATGCATCGATAGGGTTAGGTTATCTCAAGAGTTCATTTCTTCGACGTGTTCTTCATCCGCTGTCCTCCTTTGCTTTCTTGTCGCGTCAAGCTCCTTATCATGTCGTCGTTGTCCTGTTACTCATCGCTTTCCTGCTACTCCTGTTGTTTCGAGACGAATGGTCTGATAATGTTTACGAGTTGATGATGATGAACTGGTGGAGATGATCGTGATGGTAGGATAGTTGTGGTGTTGTTGTGTGTTTGATGATGGCTGTGATGGCTGATCTGGGATGGAGAGGTTGAGATGATGGAGAGCTGTGAAGGAAGTGATGATGATGGTGGGCGGCAGGGAAAAGATGCGCACGAAATCGACGCTGCAAAGGTCAGGGAGAATGCAGCTTCGCAGTGGAGGAAATGGGCGGTGGAGGGAGTTTGATATAACTTGAATTCGATCCCTCGTTTTGTTTTCGTTGGTCTATTTTTATCCATAGTTTGTTCAATTATTTTATCGAAAACTATAGCTGTAATTAGATAAAATTATTTCTAACTTAATGACGTTCGTTTTACTAAAAATCTCGAATATTTTCGGGATCGTATTTTATTAGTCCAAATACGTTTATTATGTTTAACACATACGTTAATTAAATACGTACGTTATTAATATATATAATGTTCCGTTTAATGTTATATTATACGCTCATTCGTTAATACATTGCATATTTTTAATACTAAGTTTTTGGGATATTAGAAATGTACTTCCAACGAGCTCTATGTGACTCTCATTGAAACAGATTTGAAGCTCTCCGGCAGAAAGTGATGAGTAATGTACTTTCAACGGGCTCTACGTGTCTCTCATTGAAAACCTTCCTGGCTAAGAGGATGGGGGATGGGGGCTGTCCAACGCTCCTTAGTTAGTATCAGTTCATCTGTAACGATAACTCAAGAAGTTTTGGCTAGAACTCAATCCCCAGGATTTTCACTTGACATTCAATGGATTCCAAGAAGGGACACTAAGTACAACCTTCTTCCCAACAATTTCAGCAAGGGATATGATGGCAGTGCCGAGCTTGATCTCCATAACACTTTCAAGAAATATGACATATGACTTAACAGTCCATGACATTTATACCATGTTGAGCTTTTATGTTTGAAGATGCGTTTGTTGTTGACTCGTATTTCGTTTGTTCGTATCACCAAGTATTGTGATTCCAATCCTGTTCCAGTTCTTCCTTTAGCAAGTGTTATGATGATTTTATTTGATATCATCGTACACTATAATTCATTTGCATTCATATTTATGAACATAATAGTTTATTTGAAAAATAAAGTTGTACATAGTTTAATTTGTTGCAATTCCAGCTTGTCCCTATAAATCATAACAGAGTAGTTTTCCCCCGGCCCCGAATACAGCGACGCATAGTTTGCACATAATGTATTTAATATTCTTTCTTATACATAAAGGTTTATACATCCATCGTATGCGATTAGGCTTTAGGATTAACGTTGGATTTATTTCTGGTCAAGACAGGTGTCGTGGGCGTGACCTGGACTAGTCACAGGTGCGACAACTTAAATTTCAGAAATCAAAAAATTTCACTGGGTCGCAGGCACGACCATGCCCGTCGCGGACGCGATGGTGCTGGTTTGTCAGAAACACTGGCATTTCATCAAACACCTACGAAAATCCTCCATACATCAATTCTACAACATATAACACGCTTTATATGATTCCATTTCAGCACAAATGAGATCCTAGAGGTGCACATACAGCATCGGATTCATGAACGAAGATAAAGCGTGGTGTCGGGTTTGGTTACCTTGGACGTTCGTTTCCTCAAAGGGATCTCGGTCCACTTTCCTCTGTTTTGATCTCGTCTAGCTCTCCTCACCACTCCTGCATCGTCCTTCTTTTGTCCTTACTGCCTTTGCTGTTTGAAGGTAATGGTGATGACGTTCATTGGTCGATGTTGTGATGGTGGCTGGGGCTGTGGGGACGCATGTGGAGGTGGTTTTGGTTTGGCTTGGGCTGGTGTGGAGTTTGGCGAAGCTGTGTGATGCTGCGGGGTAAGAGGAGAATGAGAGCAGAGAGGAGTGAGTAGGGGTGGTGGTCTGAGCGTGAGGTGATGGCGAGGCGTGTGCGGGATTGAAGGTGGTCGGAGAGTAGAAGCGATGCGCGGGCAAGAAATCGGCGTCGAAAGGTTGCAGTCACAGACGGTGGAAGGAGTTTTATAATAATTTGAATTCGCTCCCTCAATCTTTTTTTATCCATATTTCGTCCTAATATTTCGTCGAAAACTATGCCTGTAATTAGACAAAATTATTTCTGACTTAGTAACGTTTGTTTGGCTGAAAATCTTGAATATTCTCAGGACTGTATTTTATTAGCCCAAATACGAATATTATAACGTTATAACGTTACACGCACGTTACATTTAATACGTACGTTTATTAAACGCATATGTTATATCGTTATAACGTTATGTTTAACGATACGTATTCGTTATATTATTTATAGGTTCGTAACGTTATGCTCTCGTCATTTTTATTCGTATATTTAAATGTATAACGTTACGTTATATTCGATCGTTCGTTATTTAATATATGAAAATCTGAAAATATATTTATTTGAAATATAAAAAAAATTCGGGGTATTACAGCCTGCAGTAGAAAAACCTTCAGATCTATCCATGCTTGATTAAAAGACTCCATACGTTCCGTCAAACTTTTATCCTAAACATGCACCTACACACATATGAACTCAAAATATTATTAGTACACATGTATTTGTTATCATCAAAACACATGAACGATCGAATATATTAAATAAATATAATTTCATATTATTATATATTAGATAACGAACGATCGAATATAAAGTTATAACGTAATCTTATATATTTAAATATATGAATAAAAATAACGAGGACGTAACATTTTAACGTAACGTTACGAACGTACGAATAATATAATGAATACGCATCGTCAAACAAAACGTTATAACAATGTAATGTATGTGTTTAATAAGTGAGCGTATTAAATATAACGTACGTGTAATGTTATAACGTTATAAATATTCGTATTTGGGCTAATAAAATACGGTTCCAGAAATATCCAAAATTTTCAGCAAAAAGAACGTCATTAAGTTACAAATAATTTTGTCTAATTACGGGAATATTTTTCGATAAAATAATCGAACGAAATACGGATAAAAATATATTGATAAAAAACAAACGAGGGAACGAATTCGAATTATATATATAAACACACATTCCCTTCGCCATTTCTTTTCTCTGCAAAGCTGCTTTTGCTTTCGGTGTCGAAACGGACCATGCACGTCTCGTTCGCCCACCTTCATTCCTGCTCCACGCCTCTATCGCCTCACATCTCCTCAACCCTGTGCCCAAACCATCACTCGATCCCTTTGCTTCATCAAACACCAGCCAGCTCACGCCACCAGCCAAGCTGCCACCTCGCATCATCGCCACCACAAGTCACAATCGTCGTCATCGTCGACATCAAATGATAGCAAGCAGAGGACACAAAGAACGGGCAGCAGCAATGTCGCGAGAAGGACAGTAACAGCGGTGACGAGCAAGAAGCCAGAGGACGAGAAACACGTTTTTGTACAGCGGTTACATTCGTTACGATCATGTTTTCTGTACGAGCGTCTTTGGATTGTAAATGTGTCGTGTCATATGCCTGAAAGAAAAGGTTTTATGCGTGTAATACATCGTTGGAAGGATTCGTGATTATTTATTCTGAACTTCCTATGTTTTCAGCAAACCAGAATCGTCGCGGCCGCAACGAGTGCTAGTCGCGCCCGCGACACCTTTTCACGCCCGCGACTGGCTATGTCACGCCCGCGACGTTGTCCTGTTTACAGTAGATATCTTTTTGAGGTCGAAATCGATCTTAAACATCAACCTTAAGGTCTGGTCTAGTATATTTGTGCACAAATATGCGGCTAAGGAATATTAAGAATTATACATGCGACCATGCGACGTTGAAATCAAGAACGAGACTCTATTTAATTCGATTATTTTGAAATGTGGGAAACCATTGTGGTTGTAATCGAACAAAACACACAACAACTATGTTTTACAAATAAACAGTATATTCCTATATATATGCAAAGAAATTTTATGATGTATGAATAATATCAAACAAAATTATCGAACACATGCCAAAGGGAGTACTGTTGGAAGTGAGATTACAATGTTTGATGACACGGAAGAATGAAATGCGAACCAACAACGAACACGTACTCAAACATAGAAGCTGAACATGATACAAGTGTCTTGATATGTCAAGTCTTCTGTCATACTCTCTTGAACGTGATCTGGTGAATGAGCTCGGCACTGCCATCATCTCCCTTAAACTGTTGAAAAGAAGGTCGTACTTGATGTCCCTTCTTTGAATCTATTGAATGTCAAGTGAAAGATCTGGGGACTTAATTGTAGTCAAAATCTTTAAGTCATCGTCATGGGTGAATTGAAACTGGCTAAGGAGCGTTGGATAACCCCCATCCTCTTAGTTAGAAAGCATTCTAATGAGAGGCGCATAAACCCCGTTGGAAGCACATTATTGGTCACTCTCTGTCGAAAACGTTCAAATCTATTCCAATGAGAGGCACATAGAGATCGTTGGAAGCAAATTACTATCTTTTTTAATCGATAAATTCTTGTAACCCGGTTGACGACTGACGAACCTTGTATTCAGAGTCTGTATGTTGGAGTATCTCGAGTCATGAGTCCATAATAATAACGATATACGCAAGACACATCAATTCATACAAACACGCGTATATGATATGACGTACATATTTTTTTACTAAATATAGAAATGCAAATGTTTTATTGGTACTCATCGATGCATCATAGTCGGAGAAATATCCTGCAAATGTGAAACATACATTCTAGGTTACTGAGTTTTATACTTACGGGTTATGTATTCCGTTTGCAGGTAAGTTATAGGACGACCACGGAAGATGTTAGATTCTTTTTGTATTTTGGAGGATGTAATGAAACTCAGGGGATTATGGGTATGTAATATATGATGTGTATTGATCATGTCATTAAACTGTGTAACATATTTGTTTCCGTACTGTTATAAGAAAAGAACATGTGTTTGTCAAACATGATGGATTGAAGCCTCACAGGTATTTTCCTTAACTTTTGATACATGTAAACCCGTTTGGTTGTTTAGTCTTGTCACGGATTGGGTTCGTGACGGCATAATGTCACGTGTCCCATGACGCGGAGCTCGGGGCGTTACAGTTGTACATGATATTGACTATTTTGAATTTGTCAACATCAACTCGTACGATTGTTAATGTGTCTTGATTAATACGGTTCAATTTGAATGAATACGAGACAAAGATGTACTTTTTCCGTTCCATTTAAATTATAACATTTTTTTTTCACATAAAAATATCAAAATATCCATAATTTATATCATAAACTCACCCATTATCATTTTCTTTTCTTCTTTTCCTCACTTCTTTATCTCACACACTCATAAGGATAAAGTTGTCATTGTTTATTAATTCAACACCCATATAAATTATCGTATCGTATCAAACCGTTGTAATTTGAATAGGACGGAGTGAGTATCAATTACACGACTTTAGGCAATGTCGGTCCAAGACATGACTAGTCCCTTTCTCAACAGGGATTAACATCGTCGTGATCCGTTTGGACTGAAATCTGCTTCAGCATATATAAGTTCACACACACAAACATCTGACACAAATGTCTCCTCTGCTCAAACTCACTCGATTCTCCTCTTCAGCTTGCTTATTAAGAACACTGCTGAGAACTTTCTTTTACAGGAGTAGTATCTTTTTCTGTTTGTTTGCAGCTTGGCATTTTGTCACCTCAGCATCACTTTATAATCATGATTCGGATTCGTTTTCTTCATTTCGCATGCATTTTTTTTTACTGCGAATTCTTCACCAACTACTCTTCCTAGGCAGAGTAGGCAGAGTAGGCAGAGTAGGCAGAGTGCTACGGTGCTCATTGTAGTACTACTATGATTCAACAGTTTTTGTTACATGCTTGAGATTCTCTTCTTGTGATGTTTGGTACTGATACTCCCGTGATGTTCAAGGAGACCGCTACTTTGTCCACGTTGGGATAGTCCGGATAGAGGCTGATGTGCAATTTGTAAGGTAAGTTAGGATCAAGAGCGATGGACTTCGTACACAAGCATATGTACGTTGTGAAACATGTGTGACCATAGGCGATGTGTATGACATTGTGTTGGTCCCAAAATAAAACATATAAGAATGGGCTAAAGTCCCAAAAAAAAATAAAAAAATTACCTATCAAAAAAAGGATAAATGGCACAGAGTGAATGTATGGTTAGCCGACTCATGAGATTATATCAAGTTAAGGGAGGTTGAATATTTTATTATAAACATCTATCCATCAACCAAAAAGGTAACCTCTCTGAACCCTACTTTATCGTCATTTATTAGCATTCTCAAAATTCTACTCACTTAAACATTAGAGTCGATCCCAAGAAAAACTTCTCAGACTCCACTAACAGGTCTGTTGTTTCTGGTGTGATTGCAGAGAAAATAATTACGGACCATGACCCATTAACAAAATACCAGCACATAAATACCTGTTTCTACACAAACACATTGTATGTACATTCTTGAGCAATGCTATTAACGTGATCTTTTTCGTTGTGTTAAATTCTGCTCTTTTTATTTCTTGTTAGGTAACCCGGCTTATTGGGTACTGCTAGTGCGTCTGCTTTTTCCCTCCGTGGGTCCCACCCACTTTTTTTTTCTCCACCAAGTTAAGCAAAGTAAAAGCAGAGTCCGAAAAATTGTGGAGCAATAGCATTGTCATCATGCATGAGCAACGCAAAGACGACAGCAAGCAAACGCGGTGAAGGAAGGAAAAAAAGGGGCGTCCTCAATCCTCTATAAGTAGGATGCAGGGACAGCAAAATTTATACAACACATCAAATACAAAAACAGCACCAGAAGAGTTAGAAAAAATACCCAATTTGGGATATTGAGGGGTATCCTCTACGGGTATAATTTTATCCCGTTAGAGAAAAAAATTAGTGAGAGTTATCCTGGTGATTGTAATCCCATAGCACAGTCTAGGGACGATATTTGTAATCCCTCTTTAGAGGATATTTTGGTATCGCAACGGTCCCATGGTTTTTACCTTTTTATTTTTAAGGGGTTATCCACGTTAAATTTTGGTGTCGACTCTATTTATTTTTGGGTTATTTATTTATCCCAATTTTCTAACGCATCGAGGAAAAAGTGCTGGGCAATTTCCGCTGCATCACACACCGACTTTTCCCAACAGACTGGTATCAGAGCTCTGGTTAATTTAACTGGAGGCGGATCCAATTATTGTGCA
>JAOVYX010003863.1:0-38789 GCA_035668315.1 Drosera spatulata
TCGATCGGCAAGCTGAAGAACCTAGAAACTCTGAATCTGAGTGGCAACTTCAGTGACTTGACTGAGCTCCCGGACACGTTTGGTGAGCTGACCAATCTGAGAGAACTTGACCTGAGCAACAACCAAATTCATGCACTACCGGCCATGTTTGGCCGGCTCGAGAACCTGGTCAAGCTGAACTTGGACCAGAACCCTATCGTTATTCCCCCTGTCGAGGTAGTGAACGCAGGAGTGGAGGCTGTGAAGCAGTTCATGGATAAGAGATGGTTTGATATCTTGATCGCAGAGGAAGAGAAAAGCAGGATGCTACAGTTGAAGGAAGAGCCAGAGAACGGTGGATGGCTGCAGCGCAACTTGTCACGAAGCACGTCCTGGTTGAAACAACAGGTTTCAAGTGTTTCCGAGTACATCAATTCCCCTCGTGGCTCCCCCCGTGACCCTGCCCTCGACCAGCAGTTCTGATCAGTTCTCCTACCACTCGCTCACTTTCGGGTTTCTGTTTGGTTGCTAGGTAGTACATTATAACTCATTCTGTCGTCATGGCTATCAACTTGGTATGGAAATGAAGAATCCATTTTTTGAAATCTTGCTTCGATGGGATGATTTGGATTGTCCATAAAATTTTGACCGAACCGCCTGGTTCTGTCGCGTGTTTCTGATAAGAGGCCGATAAATCGGGACCGACGCTGTTTTTTCTCATGTATAGTTGCATGTTTATGAATTTGTTTTATTTTTCTTCACTATTTGTGACATATAATGGTACATAATGGGAACTCTGTCTCTGCATCTCCCTTTTTTATTTTTTTGGGGATATGGCCTAAAGGGGGCATCGGCAACTGCAGCGGTAACCGTTGGCTACTGTCCCTCACATTAACACAATAAAAAGAAAACCGTGAATTCATCTCATTAATTTTTCTATTTTTTTTTTACATTATTTTTTCTTACATATTTACAACAGTAAATTGGTTATTTCATATGAATTTAACACAGAAATAATCTATTGTCCTCAACCAATTGATTATAATTTTATTGGGACGAAGAGAATATATGCTGAATCTATTGATGATTTCTCATCTGTGTTCTACCTATTAAAATTCCTATTTTATGTTAAAAATACGCGTGAAGTCAACCCCTTAATATTTTTTTTTATATTATTTTATCTTATACACTCATAAAAACAAATTAATCATTTTATATGGATTTAACACACAAATAAATTATTGTCATAAGTCAACTGTTTGTAATTTTATTGAGACGAGGGAGTTCATGTTGAATCCATTGATGATTTCTCATATGTGTTTGTACTTGTTAGAATCCCTTTTTTTTTATTTTTGTAATATTATCTTAGTATTTCGACCGTTCCATAATTTTTGTAATAACATGTAATTCAAAATATTTCATTCTTATTCTTATCGATATCAAAAAATTATATTTTTGACATAAAATTAAAATTCACAATTTAATCTATTATTAGTATTTCAAAATAATTTTATAAAAAAATGATGTTTGATTGTTACAAATTCAACTTCGAAATACGTGCCGTGAAAAAGTTTTGGAACAAAGGGAGTATATGTTTTGTTTCTTAGAGAAATTTCAAGCGTAGGAAATATTACAATTATAACGAAAAATAAAAAATAGAAATACTAGATCATTCGTTTAAAATTTTGATATAAATCAAAATATATAGGATTTCGGGAGTATATTATGAAAGATATTTTTAATAATAAATAAACAATTAAAATTAAATTAATATAAATAAAAGGTTGAGATTATAATGTTAAGTTCTAATCTTAACCATTCATTTTTATCATTTATATGAGCATTTTGTCAGACCTATCTTTAGAGATGGGCATGGTTCCGGTTCGGTTCAAACCGGAATCAGACCACATTAAAATCGCTATATAGCGATTTGGTTCCAGAACCGGACCACGACTTAACGGTTCGATTATGGTCCGATTCCAAAACCAAAAGGTTGTAATCGGTTCGAAATCGGAACCACGAATCATTAAGGGTGATTCGATTCGGTTCTACTTTCGATCTCGGTTTCGGTTCTGGTTTCGATTATGATTCCATTACGGTTCAGTTTTCTTAAATCATATCGAACCATAAAATTGAATTTGAGATTTGAAACTTGAATTTGATTTGAATTTAATATTGAAATTTGAAATTTAGTTTGAAGTTTAAAAATTAAGTTTTGGAATTATAAAAGATGGACATATTCTTGAGTAACAAAATATTAAAAGAAAAAAAAATACAAGAATTTATTAATTTAACATGGAATTTTTTTTTTTTAAGCCGTTCACAGTTTATACTCTTGCGGGCCAAGAGTTTTATATTATGTTTCATACATTTTTACTATTGTTATAAGGTTGTTAATACTAAATTATTACTCTTATAGGTAAGGAGTTCTTGTTTTTCGATCTTCATTCTTCATTGCCCTCGGTATCATGGCCTTGTAATTTGGCAACTCTATCATTTTGTTCCATCCAATCCTTCAAAACGACGCACATCTCTAAGGATTGTGGAGACAATCTACTCCGAACCGAAACCATTCGAACCACTTAAAAACTAACGGTTAGGAATTTAAAAAGTAGCAGTTTAGTTTACTTTTCAAAAAACTAGTTGTTAGGATTTTAAAAAACTAACCGTTAGTAGTTGTTGGAAGTTTAAATATTGGTCATGGTTTCGTTTATGATTCAGTTTCGATTTCGATTATAATAATGGTTCCAATACGGTTACGATAGCGGTTCCGATGTGGTTACGATTTCGGTCCGATTTCGAAAATGGTTACGGTTCGATTCCGGTTTCGGTTATTCACGATTCTGGCTCGGTTACGATTCATGGTTCTTGAAACCTACAACCATCCCGAACCACAATGATGGTTCGGTTTGTCACGTGGCAACCGGTTTCAATCCGGTTCCGAACTATCTTGATTGGTTCGGATGATTCGGTCCCGTTTTGCGGTTTGAACCGAACTATGCCATCTCTATCTATCTTCGTGAATTCACGGACTCCGACCGTCTAATAAACTTAGTGAAAAACACATATTATAAAAATAAATCCATTTTATATACATATTAAACACAAACGTTTCTTTAAAATTAACTACATTCAATATAATTCAAATGGACGACATATTTTTCTCTTATTTTTGTCAACATCTGATATGTTCCGGAGCATACATTTCTCACTGCTGCAGAGAAATACATCAAGGAGCATGGAACTGATGCTTTCAAGGATATATCATTAACACGGTATATCTTCCTTGGCTATGGTGATGCGCATGCTTTCAATGTATACCCCTGTTGCCTATCTGATGGATTTTCCCCCCTTGAAGTTTTTGTTGTTCTCCTTGCAGGCTGATAAAGAGGTCAATCCAACCAGTGGCTATGGATTTTTTTACGATAGCTACAGACACTAAATGGATGCATTGTCCGAACTCTCTATTCGACCTGGGAAAGTTCTGCTGTTAGCTGAAGCTGGTCTCGACTTTGTTGTGAATGGCGTTGATTTCTGTGTACCACGGTGCAACCACTATGTATGACGTTTGTGAATGAAATGAAGTTCTTAGTTTCTTTTTACTCCTCTAGATTGTTGCTATACTATTTACATACTTTTTTAGTACTCCAGAGATCAACAGATCATGCTGAACTTTAGCGTTGTATGACATGTGTATAACACAGCTGTGATTGTCTGCATCTCATCTACTAATAGGTGGGCCATATTATTCATTGAAGATATTATTCTTCGGCATAGGAGAAAATTTAACAGCGAACAAACAAAGACTATGAGACTATGAGACTTGGTGTGCTCCAATCTCGCACAGCTACAGGTACCTTCTGTACATGACAGATTTTTCGCACAAATCAGCAGATCAGTTGCGAGCTTTGCTGGCTCAGATGGCTATTGGCCATCTTCTTGGCTTTTCTCGGTCAGAGCGGTTGAAGCATCCGTTTTGCTTAACAGGATTTCTACAGCTTTAAACAGTGGGGACTCCTCTTCAGTAGCATACAGTACCCTTTTAATTGCAACAGCCATCTGCACCATGAGAAGACCAAGCAAGTCACTGGTTGTAGCACAACCAGCATAAAGCAAGCAATCTAGGTTCGAGCTTTCGTCAAGGCCAGAAACCGGATGTAAGGGACACAAACTTCCTTCACTGGCATCATTTGTAAGGTAATTAATAATGCAAAGTGCAAACAACTCCTTACAGGTGTATTCTCTGTCTCGGCCATCTGGCACAGCATCTCGATATCTCTTAACTTTGCAAAGTAGAAATCCCTATCCTTCTCCGCTAGATCAACAGAAAGCCATAGAGTCATAACCTGTGAAACAACGATATTAGATGCCCAACGATACAGTGCAAGTAGAACTGCTACTTTTCAGTTTCTTCTAAGATATGTAAACAAATTAGGCAGGAAAAGGCAAAATGCAATTACTGTACTTTGACAACCAAAAGGTAACGACACCACGAAATGATACTTGAATCAAATAAAGCATCCTTACAGAGGATCATCGAGTCAATCTGTACTCGTGAAGCCACAAACCAAAGCATGAGCGAATATCAATAGACGTCAGGGTTCATCCAAGGGAATTCCTACTACTTGATGTCATTCAACAAAACAGATGCACCAAAAGTTTATAGAGAAATAATCGACCCATACCTCCTCGGATAACTTAGGATTCCTCAGAGCACCCTTTAGATATCGTTCCCAGCTAGCTTTGCATCTTCTTTCCACAGGATTGTAGTTGCTAAGAACACAAGGATACAGATTAGCCAGTGATGTTGGGGAGAAAAAACACAGTAGCGTAAGTGTTTTGCATACTCAATGATGATTCCACCATTCACAGATTCACAATAGCGCTTCACCCATTGCAAGAACTCCAGATTGTCCAGAGCCTGGCCCCTGATCAGCTTGGTTATTTCAATATGCTGACAAACAAAGACATACCATCATTCTACATGTACATATGGAATTAGATCCTGTGATGAATTTAAGTTTAGCGAAGCAATGTCAAATAAAGTTCTCATTATTCCACTTGCAGATTTCAGCATCTAGTACGAGATACTGTTAGAATATTACTTGTCTATTAACTTCTGATCCTATCAAATTTGGTTTATGAGGTAAATCCTTCTTATGGATATTATTCGACGAAGTCGGTCAGCAAAACCACACAAACATTCAAGGTACAAAGATATATAGCATAACATAAACCAACATGTGAGAAAAGCAAAGAGGGAAATGATTACCTTAGGGATATTCAGCTTGTTAAACACATCTTGCAGAACCTTGAAATTCTCGATCCTGTCATATTCAGTCCTCGCATCAAAGTTAACCTGCCAACATAGAGCAGGAGAGTCAAGATGAGAAACAGATGATACGAAAATAATCTACTGAATAGCGAATTCCTGAAGGCTACGAACATCTATAGAATATCGAATACGAAGAATTAAAGTTGGGCACCTTGTACAGGGGAACAACTCCTGGGTGAGTAATGTCAATCAGCTGGCATTGCACAGCACCAGATGCAGCCTGGTTTCCATAAAACACAAGCATAACACATGGAAGTTAAGGATATGAAATGCAAAATCAAGGGAGTTTCTTACACCGACTACAAATTAGAAATAGTGCATCGGAAACACAATGCGGCTACAAAATTAGAAATCAAGATTATCAAACGTCACGCTCCTCACTTTCTAATCATCCAAAACCACCCGTTATTGAAAAAAATTCTAATGGACACTCAAGTTGTTGGATACCTCAAAACATAATTCTAATGGACACTTGATTGCAAAGCAAAAATCCCCTGATCTTCATGTATTATACACAAACCCATTACACCATTGAACCCTAATTCACACCAAACAGCAACAAACTCCAAGAAATCGATGGAAAAAAAGAAGAGAAAACCCCACAATCCAAGAAGCAACGGATAGGCTCTTGAAATCTCCATTGGTCGCTATCACAGCATACTATAGATTACTAACTTCTACAAAAAAAAAAACTCATCATCTTCCCATATTATCATAATCCCCGTGATTATCCACCACATTATCCCCTATTTTACTAAAAGAACAGCCTCAAAACCAACACAAATTCAACAAACAAACAATCGAACCACTTCAAACCAATCCACTTCCAAGAACCCATTACACCATTTTCCTCCCATTCATCACAAACAACCCCAAAACCCAAGAAATCGACCAAAACAGAAAAACCCCATAATGGAAAAACGAAAGGGTTTATATTATACCTCCTCGATCTTGGTGAGATTGAGATCAAGTCTTGCATTGATCCACTGGAGAATCTCAATCCAGCCCAGGAAAACCGCAGAATCCATCATCCCAATACTCGATGCCATTTCGTTTTCTCTCTCGCCCCTTCAAATCTCTTCAAGGGTTTTGTTTCGGTTTTGGTTTCTTGAACTTCTCAATATGGAAACTTTGGGGTCGAAATCTTGGAGTTTCGAGAAACTGAGAAATGGGTTTTGGAGATGAGGATTGGGGTGATTATGGGTTGTTGTTAGAACAATAAGAGGTGTAACTGAATCGATGATGAGGAGAAGAGGAGAAAGGGGAATCCAAGGGACAGAGTGATGGAGACGGGTGATGAGGAAACAGAGATCTTTTCTTGAACAGTTTGTACTCCCCGGGAGAAATGTGTTCATTTTTTTGAATACTCCACAAGTTTTGCGCTATGAGAAAATGAAAAAGATTGGTGACGAAATTACGATCTAGAAATATTGTTGTCTTAATTAATTTAGGGTATTATTTATATTAAAATATTGATCCATATATTATATTATAAAATATTATAATAAAGAATTTACAAAAAAATTATAATAAAAATAAAAGTAATATTAAGTTAATCTACATAAGATTATATCTATATCATATAAAAAATTGAATTTATTGGTCGTTTTATTCAATTAACATAACCCACAGAATATATATAAAATGTTGAAAATATAACTTGATGGGATTTTGAAATAATTTAGCATTTCTAGATAAATTGATCTAAGATTTTAAATTATACTTTCTTTGTCCCAAAATAATTACAACAGTTTGATCAGGAGTTTGGCGAGGCAAACTTTGACTTGCATTGCGGGACGATCAAACATTATTTTTTGTAAGATTATCATGATATATTAATGATAGTTTAAGTTATGTATTTTAATTTTGGTCCCATGACGTAATTTTCTTACATCGTTGAGACGAATAACGAAATTTCTCAAAATACGTCTTGAATAGTGTAAAGAGTGATCTGTTATATTTATTTTGAGACGAAGGGAGTTTATTACTATTTCAGTGAATTGCTTATACTATTTTCTTCAAAATCATTTTTAACTAAGTAATGATGGATATAGATTAAAAGATTGATTCAAAAAAATTGGCTTGTAAAATATATTCCATCCGTCCCATAATATATTCAATATTTTTTTATTTTGAATGTCTCAAAATACATACAACTTTTTCTTATTTGATAAACTTTTCACACAAAACATCCATTAACACTTACGGTACGCTTCATTAACTCTCTCGCGGCTACCACTGTAAACCCTACTAACTTTATTAAAATCCAAAAAATTCAACACACACATCAATTTGAGATTCGAATAAACCAGTTGCATCTATTATGGGACAGAGGAAGTATAACATTGAAAGTTATATCTTGATATAGAGATCGGTATGATTAGATTGTTACTTCCTCCTCCCACATAAATTACAATATTTTTTAACATTAAACTGTCCCAAATATATTGCAATCATTTCTTATTGGACATCTTTTTTCATATTGTACAAAACTATCAAACTATCCTACTTTATATCACATCAAACCATCCCACCATCATTTCTTTTTTTTTTCTTGGGATTTTTATTCAAAATTATAAAAACTTGAAACAAATACCAAAAAGATACACAAGAAATCTAAATTCCAAAAACATACAATTCATCCGTCTCATTTATATCCCTAACTTTATTTTCATTTCCACCCAACCCCTACCATCACCCAACCGTCGTCGGGTTCTTGACCGAAATCCGACCACCGTCGTCGGAATCTTGACCAGAATCCGATCATCGTCGTCGGAATCCGACCACCTCGTCGGAGACCTCGTTGGAATTCGGCCACTTCGTCTGAGACCTCACTATAATCCAGCCACCTCGTCGAAGACGTCGTCGGAATCTGACCACTTCGTCAGAACAGAGTGTCACTTAATTCAGGCGCTCTGTTTCGAAATAGGACGTCACTTTACTCAGGCGCTCTGTTTCGAAATAGGCCGTCACTTTACTCAGACGTTCTGTTTCCAAATAGGGCGCCTGAAGGAAAAAACAGAACGCCTGAAGAAAAAAAAAATATTTTATTCACACATGATGCACTACAAAAAAATATTCTAATGATGAAGAAAATAATGTCAAAAAACACAAAACTTTTACAACAAAATTTTTAACATTTGATCAATATTGTTCCTCTCAGACATTTCGTCGAACACCTTCCTTACATCCCCCACCGTCCACATTTCGCATATAAATCCACTTGAAAATCCCATGAACCTATCAAATATTGGATCGTAAAGATGTGTCATGATCAGTGAAACTGGACTATAGTAAGAATCCTTATGGCTATGACTCACATGAGAAGACTGACTGATCAGAAAAGTACTTGAGTTTTATCATGCTCCTAGGACTATTATTGTCGAGCACGGAGACGTGATAACGGAGACGACGGAAGGAGACCAAAGGGTGGAGGTGCGACCGACGACGGTGAAGCGGAGAGCGAGGAAACGGAGAGGGAGAATAGGAGCAGGAGGAGGAGAAGAATGAAAAGGAAGATGAGATTGTGGGAGGAGGAGGAGAGAGAAATGTTCAAATTGTATGTTTTGGGAATTAAAATCCCGTATGGATATTTTTGAAATTAATTTTTTAAAATTGTATGTTTAGGTAATTTTCTGTTCTTTTTTCCTCACTACTTACTCTTACGCTCACGAAGACAATTTGATTATTTCCTATGAATTCAACACCCATAGATTATCGTGTCGGATCAATCGATTGTTTTTTCTATGGAAGGAGTATTAAATTATAGTAGTATAAGATATTTTAAAATCTATCTCTTTAACAAAACAGTTTTATAAAATTCATAAAATATATTTATTTCTATTTCATTAGATATTTGTGCATATGATTTATGATTATTTTTTTTACTTTTAATCAAATAATTAATTTAGATTTGATACTATTGAAATTTAACCGTTCAATTCGTTATCAAAATATCATAAACTTAATTGATAATTTTTTTTAATTTAAATAAAATAAAATTATTCATTATTATCTTTTAAAACATTTTAAAAAAATTTAAATACCGTGTCATATGATTTTCATTATACCATGTAAAAATTTTGTATAATTATAATAAGAAAGATTTTTCATGTCAGATAAAGTTACACTCCACATTTCAGTTTGCGAGGAGGAAGAGAATGAGTATATCAATATCTCATCAACCCAGAAAAAAATATTTTCTTAACAATCAGATCCAAATATTTTCACAATCATCCTTTTTCTCCCCCTTTATAAATACCAAAAAAAATCTCTTCGTATTCTCCACCGGCAACAGAATCGAATTGACTCTCTCTCCGATCATCTCAATGGCCGACTCTAATCAACCTCTCATCGTTCTTCCTCACTCCACTCGATCGCCGGTTCGAGTCCCCTCGCCGTCGCCCGTCGTCTTCAAAGTAAATTAATTCGCTTCTTCGACGATGCTCTCTATCTCTTCTATTCTCATTGATCGTATAGAATATGGTTTTTGAATGCTGGAATTCGATATGATTGATGATTTGGTTTGTTGTTTGATTCGATGATGAGTTTTGAAGCGATCGGATTTATGTTTGGTGTCAAGGTGGAGGGGATTGAGGCTGGCGAGGTCGTTTTAAGTACTACTATTTTGTTAGGGTTTGAAGAATCTTTGTGGTTACCATAGTCAGTATTAAATACGTTTTATTGATATCTGTCCTATAAAACACGAACGTTTTTTAAAATCAATTAGTATATTTGTAGTATAATTCAATTAGTCTACGTATTTTTTTATTTTTTTTTCTGTAGTTCTGAGCTGTCTGCACATTTAGGTTTAATCTGTGCTAGACATAGAGAATGGAGTAGTTGAAGTTTGTTTGCACATCGCTAAGTCTCTGTCTTCAAATAGGAAAGTTTTTTTTATTATAAGTATGAATCTCGTTATCAACCACTCCCTTCATCCTAATTTAGTTTTTCGGATCATGGTCGAAGTGTGACTCGTGTCGTGAGATGATAAAATATCATTCTTCACAAAATTATCGTAAAATGTTGGTAAACTCGAAAAGGCAAAATGGGGAATGAGAAAGAAACTTGAGATCGAAGGGTTAGGTTGAGGAGCGAGAAGAAACAATTAAGTTATGTACTCCCTCCGTCCTAACTTACTTTCAATGATTTGATATTCTGCACTATTCAACATGCATTTTGAGGACGTTGCAAAATTTTGTCACTGATCCTCGGTTGGAGTACACAAATTATCAATAGTGTTTCACGATAATTGTGTCAGAATCGATGTGCGCATGGTTTTTGTGTCGCTAATAAATGGAACCTATCTAACCTTTGAGATGTTGCTTACTAATTATTACACAGAAACGAAATAAACTCTTAAAATCATGGTCAGTTAATTATGCGTGACATTTTCAAGTACATGGCTTATTCAATGTCGTTTACTTTAAGTGGCTTCAGGTCAAGCTTGGGAACACAATGCGACGTTTCAACGTTGAAGTTGACGGAAATAAACCCCTGTGTCTTGATTTGGAGCGACTGAGGGCGAAAATCCGTACTCTGTTTGGTATTCCTCCTGATGCTGCCTTTACCATGACGTACGTGGATGAAGATCAAGATGTCGTGACTCTCTATGATGACGAAGATCTTCCTGATATTGTGAAACAGGGTCTGAATCCAGTCAGGATTACTATTCATCCGACCAAGAACAAGGACGGTTCATGGGCTGTTGTTCCTCCATGTGCACAGTCTGCTAATTACAACCCAGTGCGCGTTATTGTTTCCCCAGAAGCTCATGATGTGCCATCAAAAGCTGCCAATCCACCTGTGCTTGTGGAGCCTTTTAACAGCCAGTTGAAGTTGGGAAAAACTTCCTTGACTAATGATGCCACTATAGAAACTTCCCAGGAAGTTCCAGGTTTAGCGCCAAATGCTGCAGCCTCAGGAGGGAATTATCCTCCTTGTGATCGAATAAAGAATGGCAAGGAGTACATCAGTGCTGCCTGGGCTAAGAAGTTTGGCGGTGGATTTGAGACGTCAAAGTTTCCCGGAGAGCAAACCGCCGATTCCTTTAGCAGACTGCCAGTTAGTATCGATCATTGCAAAAAATAAATTACGTCTTATTGATTCTTACCGCCATGTTTTATGTGTTTCTTTTTGGTCTTCCTCTTCTTATTGTTCTTGTTTTGGGCTTTTCCTACACCATTTTGTTTCTTTCAGGAACCATTCATCTTCACCAAGTCTATGCCTTGGTTTGGAAGATCCTGGAATGTGTCGAGGACCCGTTATTTAAGGCTCAATAGCCACTTCGTTATGGACGTCAGTGTGCTTGATGGGACTATTATGGCTCCCGAGACTCCATTTATCAAGATCTGGCGGGTTCGTAACAACGGGAATGATCCATGGCCTACTGGAACTCGGCTTGTTTGGATCAATGGTCCTAAACTTAGTGATGTATACTCAGTGGATTTGAAGGTATGTGCTTGATGCCTACATTGTCTTGAGCTTTAGTCGTTTTTTGATAGGTATTAATCTTTTTTCTTTTCGAATCTTAGCTTCCTCGTGAAGGTTTGGCAGTTAATGGAGAACTCCAAGTGGCTGTTAATTGTACTGCACCCAAGTCGCCTGGTCAATATCGGTCGAATTGGAGGATGAAATCACCTGATGGCCAACTTTTCGGGGTTGTCGTTTGGGTTGAGATCGAGGTCTTGAATTACTGACCCTTACCAAATGTTTGAGCTAGTGGTTGTCAATCTTGTTGCTTATTCATTTTTCCTTTTCTACAGGTTGATTGTTCTCTAATGGATTCGGAACAAGACAATGGCTTGGGTTTGAATTCTCCTCCTGTTGGCATCACTTGTAAAGAAGACCAACCTGTGAAGATTGAGCTTGCCGAGTCACCGGTGGTTCATGAGCCTGAACCCGAGATTGGTAACCGTAGTTTATTCATTTGTCCATCTATGCCTTTCCTTATCACTCCTGAATATCTGCAAGGCATTTCCAGTCAGGCGCCGCCTTCAGATGCCAAAGTCAACTCCTCCCTCTCATCTATTCCTGCTCCTGCTGAGTCGCAATTGGTTGATGAGAGTGAGAAGATTGATGACCATAATTTATATGTTAGACCTTCGACACAATGTCAAAATTCTGTGACTGACCATATCAGCTCTGCAAATGTCCCAAGCAGTTCCATGCCACCTTCGGATTCCATGCTCGACTCCTCGGTCTTACCTGCTGCTGCTGCTCCTGCTGACTCGCCATCGGTTCATGAGCCTGAACCCAAAGTTGATGGCGTTAATTGGCCCGTTAGACCATCGTCAGATTGTCTAAGGTCTGTGACTGACCATATCAGTCCCGCAACTCAAGTGCTGCCTTCAGATTCCTTGGTCAACTTCTCCCTCTCACCTGCTGCTGCCTCGACCCCTGTTAGAAGTTCCCGTAGCTGCAGCTTTGAGCATCTACAGCCTGAATATGATGAAAAGGCGTTGCTGAAGGCAGTTGGTGCAACGATAGAGGAGTTAGGTCTGACATCCGAAAATGCAGAATTGATCAGTTTGGAGGAATCGGAAGGAGGGAGTTTCACAGAAGTTGACTCGTGGAAAGAAGAGATAGACTTCAAGGAAGCCGTGGAGTTAGGTCGAACGTCCGAAAATGCTGAATTGATCAGTTCGGAGGAATCGGAGGGAGAGAGTTTCACGGAAGTCGACTCGTGGAATGAAGAGATAGATTTCGAGGAACCCGTGGTGGACCCTAGTGAGTGCTCTGATTCAGAGTGGGACCTCGTCGAGCAGCAAAGCTTGGTATATTTCTGAATCCTTATTACTCTATCACTTGTATTGTCATGCGTCTCGGGGAACTTACAGTTGTTGAACTCATGTTGCAGAGGTTTCCTGATGATGAATCGAACAAGCATGTTCTTGAGAAGAACAAGGGAAGTTTCATGCGTGCGATGTTGGGTCTTGTTACGGGGAATTCTGAATAGATCATCGGTTTGCTACTTCTGTAACTAAATAAAAGAATCTTGGGATAACTTCGGTTCTCAAGAATACGATTTCTTAGTCTTTTAACTGTTAGAAACTGTCTCGAGTTTCATTGCATTTTACCTTTACTTTTGACTAACTATTGCTCCTTGTGATCTTCGAGAGCGGATTTGAGTGCGTGTCTACCAGAAACATTATCCTTACTAGCTGTTTCATTTTTCGCGATTCTACTCAGTTTTATCTCTGCCATGGATTTTATGCTTGTCTGCAAGAAAATATAGTATCACTCTTCTAATGGCACGGATCATCCGTTAATCTATGTATTTAGGCCTTCTTATAGGCTGCGTTCAATGCCAGATGACGCTGTGATAAATGATCCGGCCATGACCGATCTTTATAAGCAATTGCAATTGCATCATAAGGCTTGCTAATTAGAGCTGGGTAGCAGGCAATCGATCGCCCTTTTCATGAAAATATATGCAAGCTTTCTATTGTTTTTTTCAGCTGTAGAAATAGTTCCTGTCATACTCTGCTCTGTCTACTAGGGGAAGTTTTCCTAGGGGCCAAAGCCGCGTAGGAATCTCCTATATTTAACTCAAACAACGTAGAACCTGCACAATTTGGTCACCCTTGAGTGGAGAATAAACCAGGTGATCATGTTCAGCAGAATCTGTATCTTTTCGGATCGAACTTTTGACAAAATGTCAAACTAGAACATGTATAAGATGAAAGAGAATGGAATCAGATCCTTTCTTATCGTGATAAAAGAAGGTTAAGAACGAAACTGTGCCTATAAGAAGCAGCCATTCGAATGATGAACCAGCAACATAAGAACCAAGAACAACTAGAAGCTGATAGATAAACAAACACGAAAGTAGAATAAGGAAACATGTCATTCCTTAAGAACATTCCGTTCCTTCACAAAGAACACTGCCATGACCAGGAGGTGACTGAGGAGGTCGAGGTTGCTGAATACGAGCAAAATGGTGGTCATTCAAGGGAGCACGTCGAGGTTATTAAGGAAAGGGTCGAGGTTGATGGAGGTAAACCAGCTCTCCTGCAGCCAAAGCAAGAGAGCTTTGAGCTGTACAAATATCAGAAGGTCCAGAACATCTGAACTAGCACGATAGCGTGCAATGTTTGGCAGGCAAACTAAGCTTGGAAAGGATAAGAATAATGTAACTTTTAGTAGTTATAAGAATAAATTTGCCTGTCATGTATATGAATGCTTGTGTGGGTTATCAATGAACTTAAATATAAGCATATTATCTATACACACGGTTCTGGCAATCTCTGTCTATCCCTGTATATGTCTATGTACTGGTTTAATATGGCAGCTACGGCGAGCAAAAGAGCCTTTGCAGCACGTCGTAGAAAACAAAGATAATTGACTTCATGAGGAGTGAATATATCCATGGTTGTACTAATGATTAATCCGTCATCTGGTGCGATTAAGAATGATACCAATCACGCTTAACTAAATTCTGAAACTATGTTTAGCAGGAATTTACTCTAACCAGGATATAACACTGGATATATGTACATAACTATCGACCTTCTCGGTGCTAGATAACTAGCATAATTGCAGTTAAGTAATTCACTGCCTCGCAGTTAGCTCCTTGGCTATCAACATTTTATAGTCTTAGTGTCATGGAGTACTAATTTTCATACAGTAGTGTGGATTGTTCGGCGTCCCTCATATTCATCTTCCTGAAGGATTCTCAAATTAGCCCTTCCGAATCAACCAAAACTGCCTCGCCCCATGATCTCGAGGAATCGATAATCCTTCATACTTAGAGTCTTCTCAGAAGCTCTGAGATCCTTAATGTCAAATTAAAGAGTACCATCATTTGCAAGGATTAAGGACATATGACGAAAAATTAGCTTCGACAGATTAGCATATTTCTGACGCTAATTGTTGGCTCGTACTCTAGGCAAATGCATAGATAGGCTATCTTGCTTTGATGCGTGCAGTGCAGGTCACGACATCCACTTCGTAATTTCTATCGTATAATCTGAGTCGCTATACTTTTAAATTTGCTCAAGGTATCTCCGGACTTTAGTTTAAAAAATCATAATCAGGCACAATTTGAGCACTTTAAGTGGAGAATAAACCGGCGAATAAAGTAGTGAAGAATCAGTATCCTCTCTTTTCAACCTTAATCATTCACAGTTCAACAAGTTAGAGGAAAAAAAATGGAATCGGATGCTCCATTATCAAGATCGCATCATGCAAGAACGAAACCTTGCCTATAAGAAATCACTCTTCTCCAACGAGGAAGTTGCAGAACAAGAGTCGAGATTAACAAGAAGCACATACACAGACAAAACATGTCGTTCCTACAAAACATTCCTTTCCTCCACAAACACCACCACCACGGCCACCACTGCCACCACAACCACCAGGAGGTTACCGAGAAGGTTGAGGTGGTTGAATATGAGCGAAATGGTAATGGTGCAACCGAGCATGTTGAGGTCGTTAAGGAAAGAGTTGAGGTTGAAGGCGGCCAAGCGCCTTTCCTGCAGCCAAAGCAAGACAACTTTGAGGTTTACAAGTATGAGAAGGTTCAGACCTTCTAAAGCAGCGTTCTAGCTGCAAAATACAGTTCGGCAGGCGAGTTAAACTCATAGAATTATAAATAATGCGACCTTCAGTGGTCATAAGTAGTAAATCATTCGCCTGTCATATGATCAATGAACTGAAATATATGCATAATATTCGTAAAGCTGAATGATCGTGCTGGGTATAAGACCCAATGTGCTCCAATATGATTCTAGCAACAATTTGCACCTAACTATGAGATATAGAGTTCGGTTATATGACCCCAAGTCACTCTAACCCGGAGACGACACCAGGAAATTCGCAACAAGCTAGCAGTCAAAACAAGAGGAAAAATAAGAGTGATCTAGCAACAAGAGCTGAAATTGCTTTACAATAAGTACATTGAAAAATTTTCTCATCTCAATTCATACAAACGCCACCATGGTCGTGTTAATGCTTCACTTATGTTAGCTTCATCCTTGGGGAAAAAGGAGAAGGCAAAAGCTCAATCCACTTTTAAGACAGATCAACTGGTTCAAACGTTCAACTATCGTTTTAATGATCAACTTTTAAATCCTCGGATAGAACGACCTTATCAGCACTCCAGTTATTGAGATGATTGACTTTACATACCAAACTTCAACCGAAGTGCATAAGATCGCGAGTAACGACTCCGCTGTCTCGTGTCAAAATAACATAGAGAGTAGCAATTACCATTACTCATTGAACAACTTCCTCAAACTATGACTGCTCTCTCTTCTCCTCCCCCTCACAACTGTTCTCTTCCCATCACCAAGACCATTATCATCACAAAACCACTCATAATCCAAAACTAATCCCCTCTCCAACTTCTTAGACACGGCGACAATCTCATACGTATCCAATAACGACTCATGAAAGTCCCAACTGTTCCTCGCCGCCTCCTTGGCCGCTTTCTTGATCTCCTCGAGCTTGAACCGTGATGGCTTTGGATGGAAGTTTATCCGCCTAAGGTCGAACTCCGAGCCCGTGGGCCTTGAACTTGCTTCTGTGTGACTCAGCCATGCTTGTGCCACTGCCTTGAGGAGTTCCAAGTTCTCTTGTTCATGAACATGATTCTGTTGGTTTTGGTGATCATGATGATGATCTTGCTGCTTCTTTTTCTTCTTCATGTGGTGGAAACTATACCAGTAAGGTTCCTTGAGCCAAAACCAGTATCAGAAACAGTCTGTGATCCAATACAGATCAGCACCAAGTGTGACGATTAATCTGTCACAAATCACTAAACTTAAATCAGCAATATGGACGACTCAATGATCGACTGATCAATTGCTAACGCGGTCGATTTTACACAACATGGCTAACACATATTGTTACATGTTTGTTATGGGTTTGAAAGTTGGGAATGTGGATATGGTGCAAAAGACAACATGAGACATGATATCTATGATTTATGAGAGTTGTATGGTGTGTTTATATGTTAGCCTCACAAATGTTGGGTGGGAATATGAGATGGGTTATGGGCACACATAGGCTATCTACCTTGTAAGATTGTGGCTAGGGATTGTATAAAGTACTGGTATTGATTAATTGTGAAAAATAGAGAGGTGCGCAAACGTTGAATTGGAGTTGGGTACTTTTGGTTTAAATTGCAATCACTAGTTGCTGAGCTCATGTGGACCTTGGACTAAATAATGTAAACTGTCATATGATATTATGTAAGTCACCATTGAAATTCTTGTTTATTGGTCCGAAACCTTATCTCAAGGGTCAAAGGAATCCTTTCATATATACTAACATTTTAAAATAAATATTATTTAAAATATATTTTGATGAGTTTCGTTTTTATAAATAATAATATTTGATCTTTTCGTAACCCCTTCGTTAAAAGTACTCTTTCTGTCTCAAATTATTTGAAATATTTTTTATTCGAGTCGCTCTAAATAAATAAAATATTTTCTTACATATTTCTTTCATTTCATTAAAAATACAACACTTTTCTATTTTGCATATCCTATAAACATTATGATTTTTTTATTTGGAAATCTTTTTCCTTCAAAAATACTTCATCCGTTCCATAAAAAATACAATACTTATTGTTTTATATCCCATAATAGTTACAACACTGTCCTATTTGAAAATATTTTTCATAAAGAATATCAAAACATCCTTATTTTTTCTTTTATACAACATCAATTCGTTACACAGTCACTTCTCCTCCCAATTTGTTTTTTTCTCTATCTCCTTCATCTCACAAACTTTCAAGGATAAAAAATATTTATTTAAAAATTCAATACACACATAAATTTGGTACAAGTTATCAAAACATCCATAATTTATGTCATATCAGCCAATCTCATTATCATTTCTTGTTCTTCTTTTTTATCACTCCTCATAAGAGTAAAAATATCATTATCTATATAATTAAACACACACATAAATTTTCGTATCAAGTCAAAACGTTTTGAATAAATTCGGATGGAGGGAGTATATAACTTATGTTACAACTAATATTTGACAACAAATTTATGTAAAATAATGTTTGTTTATCTTATACTATTGATCAAAGTTTGTCTTGACAAACATTTAAATTGAACTGTTGTACGTTTCGTGTGGGATGGAGGGTATATAATTTTTTTTGATAATTAAGATTACAAAACCGAATCAAGGATCATGGGCAATAGCGCATTGAACCCATGATCTCCATGAAAGACCAGTGAAGACTCCATACAGCATACAACACAATACAAAGCAACTAACCAACAGGATCAAGATCCAATAAGAGAAAGGAACTTCCGCATCTACGTGATCATCCAGCAACTCCAATCAGTTTGTGGTTATACTCAAACTCCCAATTCTCAATCTTCTCGCTCTGTGAACAATTCTCGCCAACCCTTCTTGATGTACAAATGAGTGAACTTCCATGGAAAAATCTCGTCATCAAATCTTAACCCAAAATCAAAGATATGTCAAAATTAACTCATAAATATTTTTTTATTTTAAAATTTTATTTTGAAAGATTATCTCATTTCTTACGTTCCATACAGACCATATACCTGTTTCTTCATCTATAACACCCAAATTCGGAACACATTAAAAAGAAGTCAAGCTCTTGACCACTTGGAGGCCAATCACATTTCTTCATGCAACTTGTCATAAATCCATCACGAGAATAACAGAACCCAATCCCATTTCCCGCTCAATTCAAACGCCAAACCCTAATCCCTCCCAACAACTCCGCTCCCAATAACTGCCCAGTCACTGATGTCATCTACTTTGCTAAGTTTGGCCCACTGAGCACTCCCCAAAAATCCCCAAATCGTCGAATCAATCATCCCCAATTCGAAACCCTAATCTCATAATCAAACAATGAGCACTCCCATGGAGATAATCGAATCCAACATCGAACCCGAAAACCCTAAACCCTCGGATCCAGACGACGTCGTCGTCCCCGACTCGCCTTCGCCGCCGCCATCCGCCGCCGACGACAACAACGGTCATGGGGGAGGATCGGTTTCGTTGTCGTATTCGTATTCGTCGTTGTTTGCTGATGATAAATTTCTGGTTTCAGGTTCATTTTAAGTGGTTTTGTGCTTTTGGTTATGAACTTAGGGTTAATGTTATGTGCGGTTTGGGGTTTGATGCGATTTGTTGTGGTTGTTGTTGTAGTTGAAGTGTGCTTGAAGCCGACGAGCACGGCTAGGAAGGAGGATGTTCGGGTGGCGGTTGAGAGGTAAATGGAGTGGGAATGAATGAAGTGTGCTTAAACTTTTGGTTGATTAGTGGGTTTAAACTTTTGGTTGATTAGTGGGTTTCGTACCGAAAAAATTTTGGTTGAGGTAAATGTAGTTTATGGTTTGCATTATGATAGAAATAATATTTGTATGCTTTGAATCATAATATTGAGCTTTTGGCAGAATATTGAGCCACTTGTTTCAATATCCTGCTTTTGCTACTCAGCTAAAATGAGAAACAATGGAATTGATTCGAAAAAAAAATGTGAGGTTCATCTTCTTGGCAAAATCTGTGCTCTTGGTTTCCATGAGATCTGCGAGCAAACCAAACTGGGGTTAAATAAGATGTGCACTTCTTGATGAAGGAAATCAGGAGTCAGGACTTCGACCAGTTTGTGTTATGTGGATCCTTACCGCATTAAATTGAGCTTTAAGTCGTAATGGCAAAGCGAAAAATAGGTAATTTGTTTCATTTTCATGCCATTTCTTAGGATGCTTGAGAAAAGAAGTATGAGCTACACTGATGGTCCTATTCCGATCCCTGGAGATGATCCCTTTCTTGTAGAACATGTGCTGAGTATCAATATTTGCGACACTGGTGGGTTCCTCTTCTCCCTGCGCATTGGTCGCATTGCCAGTTCTGATGCATAGAATGTCAACATCTTTATGCAGATGAATGGGTAGAGAAGGGGGAAATTCTTTTGTTCTGGCAGGTCAGACCTGCTGTGCATGTATATCAGGTGACTTGTGTGGTGAATATCTTCATTTGCCTGTTCCATATGCTGTGACTTTTTACCATGTTTTGTCTGATTACCTTATTTGGGTGACCTAGTCCTTGTTCTAGCTAGTGAACATTGGCCATGTTACTTGCAATCAATGGAGACATCCGATACGGATCTTTGAAAGCTAAGAAAATGGATATTGCTCTATCCTTTTATGAAGATTGTGGACTTGGATGAGAGTTCTTTCTGCATGGCCTAGTTTCTTTATAGGCAATGAGGCATTCCTATGCTTGTTACAAAGATGACTTTCAGATCCAAAATAAAAAATAAAAAAATTACTGTATCCCTGTTTATGACTTTAACCCTTGACACTGTCCTTCCAAAATATCTACTTGGAAGCTCAAGTACACCAGCATTTGTCAGCCTATTATGTACTGTTTATTGATTAATCTTGACTCTGCCTGAAATGAATCATCTCTTTGGCTGTCAGCTCCTGCTCGATTTGCTCATCTGTTTCTTTTACCAGCTTAGTGAGGAAGGACCAGGTGAGGAGCTTGGAGGGGATGGCCAACTTTCCAGCTTTAATGAGTGGACACTTCCTGCCAAGGAGTTCCATGGAATGTGGGACAGGTGTGCTCAGGTTTCCTTTCATCATGTTATTTTACTAATTTCGAAAAGGGAAAGGAGTTAAAGAACCCAACGACCCTTTTTCTCATCTCATCTCATCTCACGCAGCCTCATATATGAATCTGGTCTGAAGCAGAGGCTACTGCGATATGCTGCAAGTGCACTACTATTCACTGATAGAGGTGTTGATCCCTTCCTTGTATCTTGGAACCGGTATGGGTTGTCATTAGTCATTTTAAGTTTCACTGCTTCTAAATTTTCTATATGCAAGTATAAAGGTCTAGTTCATGCATTTGTTCTTTGTGGGTTGTCAGTTCAATTGTCAGTGTCCTGAATCACAACAGGTGATATCTGGTTGCAGGATTATTCTGCTGCATGGTCCTCCAGGCACTGGAAAGACATCTTTATGCAAAGCTTTGGCTCAGAAACTATCAATTCGTTTCAATGCCAGGTTTTGAGGACATTTTTAACTTCTTCTGTTATTTTTCTAGAAATATTCTGCTTTCTCAAAGGATCTGGTTTTCAGTCTTTTCTCAATCTTGGTCTTCATGGTTCATATGTCTCATAGCCGCTACTTCTCATGCAGATATACCCAAAGTCAGTTGATTGAGGTCAATGCACATTCTTTGTTCAGCAAATGGTTTTCGGAAAGTGGCAAGCTGGTGAGCAATTTGAGCTTTATCGGCACAATTACTCCTTTTTCAATGTCGCCACTTAATGGTTTGATCAGACTGGATTATTTCAAACCGGGACATTAGCCATTTTTGTCCATGATGCCTCTAGAAATCCAATTACTGTAGGTGCTTTCTGAAATCAAATAATTCTTTTGAAACAATCTTACCTTTGATCAAATGAAGTTATAAAAGATGGGCTTCAATAGTTCAATTATTCTTGCTTTCTTTCTGGAAAATGAAAGAAGTTCAGCATGGACATTACCTTCCTTTCGTGTCTACAGTGCTTTATTCTAAAAGTGTGGAAATTCTTGCACTTTATTTTATGCTGTGTTGTTTGATCAAGCTTTACTTTATTCTCACTTTAGGTCGCAAAACTCTTCCAAAATATTCAGGAAATGGTCGAGGAAGAAAGCAATCTGGTATTTGTTTTAATTGGTGAGAATAGTTATAAATCCCTTGCTAGAATCTACTTTCCCTTTCATATAGCATGATCATTATGCTCGGTGATGTTACAGATGAAGTTGAAAGCCTAGCTGCTGCCAGGAAGGCTGCCTTGTCAGGCTCTGAACCTTCAGATTCTATTCGGGTATCGAAAATATTATGTTGCAAAGCTTATTTGAGCATGAGCATGAGCATGAGCATGAGCAAGCAGCCTCTCTTTGGCCATGTGGATGCTGCTTGACAAAAATTTTCAGTTCTCTGACTTTAAAGTGCGTCTTCAGGTCGTTAATGCTTTGCTCACCCAGTTGGACAAGCTGAAGTCCTCGCCAAACGCTATAATTATGACCACATCCAACATTACTGCTGCTATTGGTAGGCATACAAAGAATTCAATCCATTTTGTGATGCTTTTTCTTCAGCTATTTAGCCCGATGATATTGTAAGGTGTCCTCCTAGAACTCAGAAGCTTGATATTTGTTGAACATTATTGATCAGCCTCCTACACTTACTCGGATGTCTGTAATGCTTAAGTTCGTCCTCTGGTTTGCAGATATTGCGTTTGTCGATCGGGCTGATATCAAAGCATACATAGGACCTCCTACTCTTCAAGCACGTTACGAAATACTGAGGTCCTGCTTTCAGGAACTGCTAAGGACAGGAATACTCAAGAATCCCACGGTCTGGACCTTATTCTCCTGCTATACTTTAATACTTTATGATGCTACTAGCTCGATGTATCCAAAACTATTAAGTACTTATGTTCACCTGTGAGCTGCTCTAGTTATGCAAAACCTAATACTGATGTCTCAGTTTATGCAGACCTGTATGGTCTGCTCTTTCAACCTCCCTGATCTTGATTAAATCTCCTATTGTTTCTGACTCCAGTATTTTCTATTTTTTGTTTTTTGATGGGAAAAGGGCTCTTGTGTCAAGCTTCCGAGTTATGCTGCCCTCAAGGGGAAGTTGCAGTCATGTGAACTCCCGGGTGATCAACCTTCCTTGACATTGTTGAAGCAATTGCTTGAAGTTGCAGAAGCATGTGAGGTAAGTACATAGATTATGTGAACAAAAAAAAAAAAAAAAAAATGTTGCAAGAATGTACATGAACAATCAAAATGGTTGATGTGCTAAGCTGAAGTCGTATTTATGCTGTGTCCCTGGCAGGGCTTGAGTGGAAGGTCGTTGAGAAAGTTACCATTCTTGACTCACGCAGCGCTCACCAACCCATACAACTGTGATCTCTCTAGGTTTTTGGGCACTTTAATCAATATTGCTCGACGGGAGCGCTCTGAAATGCCTGACTGAAGCCTAGCCACTGCTGTTTCCTATGTTCCGTTCCGCACAACTTATGTCTATAGCATATCTGCGAAGAATGTGCCGATAGTTCATATCTGCGAAGAATGTGCCGATAGTTCATATCTGCGAAGAATGTGATCACCAGCGTATGCTGTGTTTTTCCTTGCTGCCAAGATGGATGTATTGTGAGCAATACTTTGTCAAGCCAACTTACGCATGTATGAAGAGAAAATGACGGTGCCAAATTCCAAGCTCAAGCCGCATGGATAGCAAAGGATTTAGCTGTGTTCTTTATCTGAATATGTCCTTTGGCAGGAGAACTATCTGACCTTGAAATACATTGTCGTCGTGTTATCATGTGTTGTACATATACATAGAAGATTAGAATTGTCGAATTTTAATCACGTTCGCTCCAAGGCCTTTTACTGAATACTTGGATTTAGAGGGACGGGCTTATGAATCATCCCTTATAAAGAGAACACTGATTTCTGTATTTGGGTACATTGGCGAAGAATTTAGCGAGAGTTATGACTGTGAAGCTTCAACTATGCACCAAGCGATGAGCATAGAGCCCGTCCAGCTGGAGATATGTACCATAGCCTATCCAAATCAAATCACGTAATCAGAAAAACATGACCTTCATATGAATCCTGAGTACATGAATTCTGCGACAAAAATACTAAAAATGGTAAAATTCTACTCATATATGCATGTAACATGAGCATCCGAATGATATGCAATTGCACTAATTGCTCCCTGAAGCTACAGCTATTTTCGGCATTTGCACAGTCAGCATCTTCAGATATCATAAACCAGTGGCGATGCCCAGAAATCTTCATACAAGTAGTACAAGATGCACCTCAAGCTGAAAAGAGCCGAGGACGAATAACCAAAAACCAGCATAGGCACATTCATTTCCTCTAGCTTCTTCGCTTGTGCGACAGAGTTTCAAGCCAATATCTGGAGCACCGCCGTGGAGGCGCTAGGAAACCGTGAATCTCAGAGATCATAGATATCAAAGCCCAGACAGAAGCATTCCAATCTCTGATGAAACAAGTTCTCTATCTCAGGGTTTCCTTTAAGAAGCAAGCTGCAAAGGCGAATCCTGAGAGCTGGAGGAATCTTGAGCAACCTTATCATCAAGGAGGGATTTTGGCTTCGGGTCGGTTTTTGTAGAGCCAAACAGTATACCAATTTCCTTATTGTTTCGGACATGAGGAGGGCTCCTATAAAGCAGGTCCTTAGCCTCGGAATGCCTACCTTCATTGAAGAACCCTCTAATGATGTGGACGTATGCTGCAGTAGACGTTTTCTTCTTGACACTCGATTCACTCAAGAACTGCATTGCATCATCCACCACCCCATGCTTCGATATGTACGGAACAAATGGGTCCGGATATGGAGGGTACTCATGTTTCTTCATCATCCGAAGAAGGTTTAACGCTTCTTCGAGTAGCCCATTCGACAGAAGGTTCTCGATCAGAAGCTTATAGGTTGCTTGCCATGGTTTAACCAGGGAACTGTTTGACGTCTCAACAAGCAATTTATATGCACCTTTTGGCTTCTTCACAGATAGGAAACCATTGATTAGGACGTCCAACAGATCACCATCTAGATCCACATTATTCTCCATCATCTCGGCGAAAAGCAACACTGCTTTATCCATTTGGTTAGCAGCGCAATGCCCTTGGATTAATATGGTCCACGTCTTGACATCGGGAGTGCAACCATTTTTATTCATCTCATCTAGCACCTTGTGTGCTTCCTCCAATCTATGGGCTTTACAGAGGCCGAAAACCAATTGGCTATAAGTTATGTTGTCGGGATTAAAACCAGCAGTCTTCATGCTTTCCATAATCTTCTCTGCCTCGTCGAATCTCCCGAGGCTTGTCAATGCTCGATGAATCACATCATAGATCGACTTCGACTGAGAATGCCCTGCCGCCTCATATTTCTTTGTAACCCTAGATAGCAGGTCCATATCCGGTTCAGATGCAATCTTTCTCAACAAGAGAACACAGCTTGAATCTGTTAACTCGTATGGTCCATCCATCATAAACTCATAAAGCTCCACTGCATCTTTTACCATGTTATTCTTCTGGAAGTTCCTCGAGATCTTCACATAAGTGTCGACATCCATGTCAATCCCCTCGCTTCTCATTCCCTTCACCACCTCCCAGAATTCCTTGATCGACTCACGCTGAGCTAAAACCCTAGCAAGCACATTATAAGTAACCGAACCATGTTCATATCCCGGTCTCTTACCGACCCACCTGAAAAACTCCAGCGCCTTCAATGGCGATGGCCGAAGCTCCTTCAAAACCCTTAAAACAAAGTTATCCGACACTGGAATCTCAATCTCCGACAACTTGCCCTCAACACCATGATCAAAACATGACCCCACGATCAAATCCACGACATTCTTGACAACATCACCCTCCGCGATCTCTTGAATCATCCTCACATGAAAATGTTTCAACGCCGCGACATCCTTATCCAGCCCCTTCTTCTTCAACCCCGCTAGAATCGTCAAATACGTCTCCTCATCGATATAAAACCCTTTCTCCTTCATCTCCTTTACAACCACCCAAAACTGCTTCATACACTCCTCCTCACTAGCCAAAACCCTAAGCAACAAACTACACAAAATCGAACTCGACTCAAACTCATTTCTGCCACTGACCCAGTTGAAGAAATCCAATGCCCTTGATGGGTTTCCCTCCAATTTCTTCAAAACATAGATTGCATCCTCATGGGTCAAACTAGGGTTTAACCCTTCCAATTCCGATTTTGACCCTTGATTTGACACCCAAAACCCCGTCACCATCGAATCTGGCCTCGATGAGAACAAATTCATTTGATGGGCATTGTAAAAACCACTAAAAGATCCAAATTTCACAACACATGAATGAGATTGAAAAAAGTGAGTGGACTGAGTCACCGAGTCAGGTACCGAGCTGGGTCCGAGTCGCCGAGTTGAAGTGACCCAGTTGGTGAATCTGAGTGGGATTGAACTGAGAGTTCTTCTGTGCATGATTGGTGGCGGAGAGGCGGCGAGTTGTGGTGGCGCCGGCGACTGAGTCGACTCGGCGGCGGCGGCGTACTGGGAAACCGGTGGTGGTTGATGTGTGTGGTGGTGATGATGGGCCTGGTTGGTGTTTGGGTATGTTTGGGCTTGGGCTTTAAAGTGGGAGTCGGCCCATATAGGTGCTTCCTCTCTCCAAGTGCAAATGCAACGAGTCGGTTATCGTACCAAGCGCTGGGTGTGATGAAAAAAATATATTGCAAGACGATTATCTAGATAATTTCTTTCTCTTCTCTACAAAATTGGTAATATGGGATTATGGAAGTAAATTTTGACTTGTATTATTGATTGTTGAAACGATAATTTGTATTTTTCATATATAAGGATGGATAACTATAAATGAAAATTTTCGAAGCTAGTTAAACTAATCAGCTACTATGAGCTCACTTCTTGACTATTGCAACAAACTATGAAGTCATAAAATGGCTACTGTTTGCTCATTTTTCACTCATTATAATTATAAAAATTATTTTATTCGTTCCAATTTATTTGTCATATTTTTTTATCAATCTCAATTTATTCACAAGATTTTTATTCTTTTTATATTTGACAATAAATTTATATTAATATAATCAAAAATTATTTTATCATTATTATTATTTTTAAATTCCATTTACATCGGAGAGTAAATTTTGTCCTCATATGTGGAAAGTGGTCGGCCAATTTGGATTTGGATTGGATGAAAACCAGTGGGACAATTGTCCCAATCTAGTCTAGATTTTCATAACGAACAACATCAGCGTGCTGCTCAATGCTGCCCACGCTTCACATTGACGAAAGGTTTTTCATCCATACAAAAGTTTATACATGGGAGAAAATGGATTTGTGTTAGTCACGTGGAGTACAAAAATTATGTTTTGTTAGATCGTTGGATTTGAAGATGAATTATTGATATTAAAAATATGCTCCTCTCTATTTAATTAATATAAAATTAATTTTTATTTATTTTAATTGTTGATTTTCATATCCAACAATATAATCACATATAAATTTATATGTGATGAGATGTAAATTCATCAAGTCCTTCTATAAATTTTTGCATTCGAAACTTATATGAAAAATCAATGATGGAAATCAAATTCCCTTGAGGGAACTTGTAACGAGTGGTGAGTACAATTTCAATCCTGCATAATTGTTTTAAAAGCAATGGTCAAGCGATTTATAAACAAAATCTAGAACAGAGAGAATGATCGAGTTCATGATTGATAATTTGATATGTTTCTCTAACACACCAAATGTCACGTGTCTTCCAACTCAGATATAATAAGGACATTATGTGTTTGAGATCTAAGAATATTTGGTCCAACCAATCGTTACTGGTTTGTTACGTGGTATAGAATAAACCAGAAGCCTAGGTGGCTAGGTCTGATCTGGTGCTGTTTTACTTTTCGTAAGGTGGAGTTTAAGTAAGTATGATAATGGTATGAAACATGAAGCCGATGCAACCTTGTGTTTTACGTGGCATTCTGATACTTCTGTCTTTTCCAAAATAATCACAATATTGATATCGGAAAATGCCTATGGCTAATTGACAATCACAAAATCCAAATAAAAAGATTTTGAGATTAAAATATGAAAAAAAAAATTGAAAAATGAAAAAATTAATAATATATAAAATATCTTTTTGTTTTGATCTTTATGGTTGTCACTTAACTGCAACCGCTGTTGCTGTATTATTTTCCCATACTGATATATAGTGAATTTATTATCAATATAAACTCGATATTGAGACGATCAATGATTATTTCCCAAATCGAGCTACTGACTATGTTACGTATGAGACAGACCGAACATACTACGCTAGCAATATTAATGGTTATTATCATCCTAACATTTAAACTCCATGGAGTACTAAACATCACTTTCACCCCATTAAATGACCCATCCTACGTGTCATTCCCTCATTCGGTAAAGTTTCCTTGGTCATGGTCACATTAGTTCACAATATCCAATCCCACACCACATCGGACAATTGAAGGACAAAAGAAATGAGGACACTCAGAAAGCCAATCACACACAAATTCAATAATCCATCGTCTGAGCTGAGCTGAGCTGCTGCTGACTAGATTTCCACCACCACCACCTCCGCCGCCGTCTCCGGGCAAGAGATATGGATATGGATATGGATTTCTGGGCTTCAAGGGTGAAGCAGCATCTAAGCTCTGGTAAGACCAAAACTACCAATCTTACAACTCTTGCGTTTGAAGCGTGGACATGTAATCGGTTTGCAATGGACTGTTGGTTCGTTGGGTTCTGATACCGTATTGAACCTCTGGGTTTCAGCTCAGAATTGATAAGCAATCAGTGAAACCCAATTCCTACTCAAACCACAATTCGGTGCTGTTTCTTGTTATGGTTTCACGAGCTGATGAAACAGAATCGTTTGTTATCGATTTCTGTTTTTCAAATGGATGAAATGAAAGCAGAAAGCATAAACAGATTCGAGCACTATTACCGAAGAGCCCCTTCACAATGTCTTGGTCGGTAGTACTGTTGATGCTAGTAGATGTGACTATTTTTGGTTGCGGCGATATGATGGTGAAAGCCTGGTTATTGGAACGAATTCGAACTGGCTGAATATGGTGGTTACTTGATAGTCGAGCTCATTCATTGATTGGTTACTGATGGTTTATATTTTTTACTCTTTGTGTTGCAGATAGTTCTATGAAGGCGGGTTCGGAGGCGAATGAAGATCAAAGGAGTTACTTAACGTGCCCCTTCTGTTACATTGACATTGAATTGTCGGCGCTCTGTGTTCATCTCCAAGAAGAGCATTGCTTCGATGTTAAGAACGCGGTATATATGCTCGTCGATCTCTGACTTGATGATTGTGCTTTGAAGGCAACTGCCGTAAATGTTAGCCTATTGAGTATCTAGTCTGAATGATGATTGATTTCTTTTGCTATTCAGGTCTGTCCTTTATGCGCAATGAATTTAGGAAAGGACGTCGTCGGACATTTCAAGGTGCATCATGCAAATTCAATCAAGGTAACTAGTTTAGTATCATTGGCAGTATCTGAGTCATTCCATTATGTCCAGATTCGTCTAGCGCCTGCATTGTTGGCTTAATTTGTTTGCATGTTCTGTTAGAGTCGAAGGAAGTTTCAGAAGCACTCTAGCTTCTGGAGTAGCAGTTCCATGAGAGAACTGACTTCATATTACGGATTCACCACAAGGGGCACTACAGGAAATACTCAAGAGACTGCATCAGATCCGCTTCTCTCTCCATTCCTCAGCACCGTGCCATATCAAGACTCTAAGAGAGTTCAGGCAAAAGACATTACAAGCACCGATGCTTCAATCACCCTCGAGACACAGAGGTAGTTTTTGGCTGTCGTATGCTCGGCATTTGTTCCAATCTACTGTAGAGGTTATCTCTAAAGTTTCTGCCTGTTGTTATGCAGTTCTGTTCCATCGAAGTCGAATGAGAGTCAGGAAGGCGACATCGAGGAGATGAGGCAGAAAGCTGAGTTTTTTCAGCACTTGATCATTTCAACCATAATCTAATCCTGCTCGTCGCTAAGTCCAAAGCAAGCAAGCACTGGCTTTGATATTATCCATGGATATCATATATATGGGAGCTACATTTTGCTCGCTCCAATTGCATAGCAAGTGATCAAATATTCAATGAATTGGTTTTCCTGGTGCTGCAAATGCTACTAGACCAGGTGACCAGGTGACCAGGTGACCAGGTGACCAGGTGACCAGGTGCTGTATGAGGGAACCTCTGTAACCTCGAATTCTGTAATGCAGTGTGAATCCTGTAATGCGTAATATGGGTTTTGATCATCATTGTAAGGATTACTGAATCTATGCTCGCAAGCATAAACTTCCATTTTATAGATATGGTTCTTATGATAATGTATTTGAGCATGACACATGTTCTTATGATCATGCCAATTTTATCAGGAAAAAAGAACAGGAGATGATTATGGTTCTTCCGTTCTAACATTTCAACAAGAAAGTTCACAATAGCTCACCAGAAACTCCGGTTCACGAGCACACATCATAGACAAAAAGAAAGGAAAAACCCTCAAGCGACCAACCAAGGGTCCAAAACTTCCCTACTCTCACAACGATGCAGGCATCAACTCAACAATGAATCTCACAGCCTCGACCATACATCGCACACATTGTGCAATGATAGATGACTCTCAACAATATGCACAAGTCCAATACCTCTGTTCAGCTGACAAGTTTTCTTGCAATGATGAAAACAATCTTCAGGTTTCTTCTTCGGAAGGTAGCATGAAGAATGATCTAAAGCTGTAAACGGAATGAACTAGTTGCATATCTTCTCTCCAACTTGTCGAGGGTCATTTTCAACTTCTCCCACAGCACCTCTTATCAGGCTGGTTGACAGATTGGCAGCCACTACTTCTTCAGCGCATTCATCTTGTCCCTTAGATAGTAGAGTTTCGCCCTTCTCACCTTCTTCTTGTCCAGCACCTTTATCTCCTTTATGTTAGGTGAGTACCTGTCATCAGAAAGACCCATCGTAATCATAAGTTGTCTCCATTTCGATCACCTGCTAGAATTAAGCGCAATAGGCATTTAGTCGAGGCCAAGTCTATGGACAACGAGCTTGAAGAAAAGATTAACAGGTGAGTCACTCACAGTGGGAAAAGAGACTCGACCCCAACCCCAGCCACGAGCCGCCTTATCCTGAATGTAGTACTGATGCCAGAATTTCTCCTTGCAATAACGATTCCTTTTATTGTTGTTATACGACGCTTGTTCTCAGGAACCTCCTGTCGTTTGAACGAAAGAAAAACAGAAAACCATCAACAGAACATTCCAAAGCAGCAACCAACAAACCAATATGCTATAACTTGACTTTGTCAAAAGTACTTTGCTTACCACTTTGAGCTGGACGATATAACCAGGACGTATATCAGGAACTTCTCTCTGCGCCTTCACCTCCTCAACTGCTTCCTTGTTTAGAATCTGTTAAACATACAGGAAAGATAGAATAAATAAAAACACCATCATAGACCACTCAGCAGAGCAAATTCTGCCATTTCCGTGATGCCACACCTATGATCATTCAGCTACTAGCTAGCTAATCAAGTTCAAGTCCGAGCGGTTTCTAAGCTTACCCCTTCTGTTGGCTGGGTAGCTGTGTAAATTCATTTACAACATGAGCTTCAGTGGAAAGTCTTTGAGTCAAGCATTTACACAATTAACGCAATGCACATTCATATGACACCGATGCTAAGTTCCTACCATGGAAAAATAGTGCATTTGCAAATGAACGGCGAATACCTGCATAATGTGTCTAGCTGTTTTATCAAGCCTCTTGAACTTGATCCGAGGAGCCACATCGCTCGCATTACCAGCACCGTCTTCCTTCACCGATTCCCCACCATCATCACCAGCATCCGTCGCGAGGCCCCTACAAGAAAAAACTCCAACGCTCGCACGACTACCGCCTCTAACACAACCCCCGGCGTCTCCAATTCCTCCCAATAAAGAAACTGTCTCATCATTGCATCCACCAAGTCCACCACACCACGAATAGCAATCCAATCGTCTCTGACAACAAAACAAACCCACAAATTAATCACACAAATTTCAACAAATTGGAAACATGGGCAACAACAAAAACACGATTTTATCAAATGGGTAGAGTCTGATTCATCGCTTACATGAATGAGGGAAGTGATTGAAGCAGGGTTGCCCATCGAGTGAAATTGGTGCCCATTTGGGGGTTTGATTGGGGAATCGACGCTGCTTGGATTGAGACAAGGGAGATTTGAGATTGATGGAATTCTTCGAGTGCTGAGAGATCTGAGAGCGGTGATCATTGATTGCATTTTGGGTTTGGGATCGGATCAAGGGGGAGGAGTTGGATGATGAACAAAACCCTGAACCCTAGAGTGTGAATTGGAAAGGGGAATTGGGCAGTTTGGTTTCCCCCTTTTGCCCCTCGCTTAGAAGATTGGGAATCACTTTTTTCTAAGATGAGACATAATGTTGTTTTAATCTTAATTTCATTTTATTATGCGACAAAACCCATTATCCTATCCAAGAAGTTGATTGATCAAGATATTAAAGAAAATAAAAATTAATTGATCAAGTTAGTTCATAGGAATGAGATGTAGACGTTTATGTGATACTCTAGTTTGATTGGACTTTTTTATGATGCATCACAGATGGTTTGTGATTTCCAGAGCTCTTGGTCTCTAATTCGAGGACAATAGCATTCCTTAATTTGTGTCAGGACTCGACCTTGGTCACCTATTTACGCGACCCGATCTTTAAAGACATCAGAATGAAAATACAGCATAAATCCTCGTACCGCTAGTGCGAAAGGAACAGATACCATAGTGAACATCATGTATCCCCCACGGACACTGTGCATGAACAGATGAGCTTCCTTTAAAGTAGAAAAAGTCGCAAGCAAAATCATTAACAGATGCAGCATAGAATTCATGCTAACCCCTTGTGTGATTCAATATGACCGTTGTGTTTCATTTCGTTGAGACATTAACCTCTCCAAGCAGTGCATATTTACTAGGTACCATAGAACGAATTCGGGTTTAGTAAAACTAACTTGACGACGTTATGTTTCTGTTCATCAACTACTAAATAACATGTCAGTGCTCTTCATCCTGTCAGTTCCAACAAGCGATATCCGATCATCATAAACATCAATATATCCAAAAGCATCAGTCCCTGGAGGACACTCCAGGGCCGCTTCGAGCACCCGATGGTGCACTCCATGGGAATCCACTGCATGACCTCCCTTATGATCATGCCCTGCTATACAAGCCTTCACACACTTGTATCTGTGGATCACATCCAGTACTTCCTCGTAGTTCCACAAAAGAGCTGCAGGTGAACATGCGCCTTGGTGCAAGGGAAGATGACAACAGATGATTACATTTTGGTTTGATTTGGTCGCGTCTTGAAGGGCATGATCCAACCACTCCAGCTGTTCTTTGCCTACAGCGCCGTTGAACATGAGATACCTTCTTTCGAGACCAGATAACCCATTGGGGCTATTCTTGTCCTCGTTTGGGTTCTTTTCCTTGAGAAACTCCAAGGCCTTCGCCTTATTCGGGTGATCTTCAGGCCAGCCTATGGCGCTAATATCGTAGGCATCAAGGACTATGAATCTATAATCTGGGGTTGGTGAGAAGTGATAGTAGGCAAAGCCATCGCGGCTTGGTATCTTCAGTATTGGAAGTAACTTTTCACGGGGGAGATTGTACAGGCAGTGGTTACCAATCATGTGGTAGACAGGGCCGTTGAATCGCTCAAACTCAGCTGCCATCTTCTCTACAGCATTTAGGGATTCTTCTTTGGGGCAAAAACCATCAACAATGTCGCCAAAGTTAATTGCAAAGCTGAGATTACACATATAGTTCCATTTCTGGACGGCTCTTTGGAGAACGAGTATGCTGTGCCGATAGTATCGTGGCACACCTAGGAAGGACCGGCCATCTGGGATATCGGCATACTGGACATCAGAAATAACCCCAAAGGAGAATAGCGGGTGTCTAATTTGAGCAGCTACTGAGCCATTTTCCAGTACCATCCTGCAGATTTCCTGCAGGGATTTAAACAAGGAAACAGAAATCAAGAAACAGAATTGCGAATTTGAGATGCTACAGCTTCACCCTGTGACATACAGAACTGTCATCTCATATTCTCACTCAAAATGACAAAATCCACACTCCACAGTTATCAACTTATCACAACACAAAATGATGTGTTGTTCAAACCAACGAATCTGAAAGCCAGGCGGCAGAAGAACAAGATCAAGGATTCAAGGGGTCATCCCAAAATAGGCAACGACTCGAGTGACATCATATATAATGGAAAAGGGAACACGGCAAAGTTTAGAGGGAAGCAACCAGTTGAACCGGATCCTTGAAGATGTCGAATTTACTAAAGCAGGTTAGAAGACAAGAGAACACATGGATGCACTTATAAAATTGCAAGAAGATAAGGAAAAGCTCTCTCCTTAATGCTAGATCACACGATACCATCAACACCATCTCGAATAATCCTATCATAGATAGGGTCTTGGGAGGAAAAGATACACACAGTCTTATCATCATACTATAAGAATAATAATACATCCACATTCAAAAAGCTGCTCCATGGAATCCATTCAACCCCACTTCGTTCACCACGACGACTCAAAAATCGACCTTGGGATGCCGAATAATCGAACTTAATGTAAAAAGGGACCTCAAGAGCAATTGATAATGATAACATTGTCGTTTCGAACAACCAATTAAATTCGTCTTTCACCATTCAAAGCATCCTGATCCTATCTCAATGTCAGGACGATCCTATGTTGGTCTCCAAGCCCTAAAACATCATATAATCCGAGCCACAAAACACTCTGAACTTTATTGCCTCGATCATGTTTATGGCTCAAAGCTCGAACATGATCTTTGCAGGCTTGTCCATCATTTTATGATCTTATTCACAAACACAGGATAATCATTCCAGATTCTCATAAATATCCCATAAGAAAAGAACCCCTCCATTTTAGTACACCTATGGCTATTCCATCAATCACCCTAACAGAAACAGCAATGACCCAGGCATTCCATCAATCACCCACGATGAAATTAATTCTACATCACAGCCCTTTCCTATCCAATGAACTTTATCACAATTAATAAAACTCTAATCTAAAATCTTTTTCTTTTTTTTGAAAAAAAAAACACAAAGAAAGGAGACCTTCAACAAACCTGATTAAAATAAACAAAAAAAAGGGTTGTTGCAACTACAGCTCCTCCGCCGTTGTCGATTACGGCGGCGGCGTCGCCGGCGTTGAGGGTTTCCGGCAATGGGTTAATCGGATTTGGGGAGGTTTGTTGGATTGCTGCGTGGGGTGATTGATGGGTGAAATTTGTGAGACGAGTTGTTTCAAGCAAAAATTTAATTGGTGAAAGGTTGAAACGAAAACTCAACAATTAGAACTTTTTTTTTTTTTTTTTCTTTCCCCTGCTGGTAACAATACTGAACTGTAACTTTTGTAAGACTTTGACGAATATTTATTATAATATATCTAAATTTAAATATATTTATTTAATATCAATAATCAACATTAGATCAATAATTGATAGGATATCATTATCAAGTTGATCCATATCTCATAACATATCTATTAATTTTGATCATTAATTTTAATTAGACACGTTAACGATCATTAATTTTAATAATACATACGTTAAATTACGTGTTATGATATATATCCCTTTTTTTTCATTTTGTGAATATAATCATCTTTTATTAATCAACTCATAAATTTCATCAATAAAGAAACAAAAGAACATCCGAAGAGTGAAATACCACTGGGGTGTTTCTCCAGATACTAATTCTTATCTTTGACGGGATTATTTGAATTTTTGTTATTGTTTTATTTCTAAAGGTAAACCGTCATGGGATGATCAAATATAACTTTTACGTAACTTTGCTATACGATTGAATATAAGAAATAGTGAGCGAAACAAAAACTATTTGTGACAAACATACACAGTTTTATATTTACTTTCTTCATCCTAAAATACAAACAACATTTATTTATTTAGGTCGTCCTCAAATATAAACATCATATCATATTTTGTATTTTTTTTAGATAAAAAAATCAAAACAATCAACATATGTTGTTATACATTTCACTTTCTCCTCTCATAATTTTTACAAACTCCACTACCCTCAAACAATTTGAATTATTCTTATTAAATTTCATAAAAATTTCAACACATATAAAATCGCGTATCGATTCAAACCATTGCTTATACGATGGGACGATGGAAGTATTAGATATATACAATAAAAAAAAGGTTATTTGTTCAGAAGATTTGGTAATATTCGGCTTCTTTGGTCCATAAAGAATCCAACAATTCAATTTGGGATTTGTTGAGACAAACTTATATCGACATCACGAAACAATCAAACATTATATTTTTTTTTAAAAAAAGAATTATCAATAGGTCTTTTTTAAAAATTTATTTACCAATAAGTTTTTCTTTTTACGAATCAGTCGCCACAATAATTTATGCCTAATTTTCTTTATTGATTTAAGAAGCAAAATATTTTCAATCAGTTACACTAACGAAAAATATAGAAAATATAATAAAATCCTACTCTAATTCTTAGACAACTCCCGTCGTGATCTCGTCGTCATCATCATTGACAGTGCTTCCAATAGTGCGTCACTCGTTGACGACAAATTCTAACTTTTGGACAACTCTCTTTGTCATAACGACGCCGTAGTAGCCAACAGTGCTCCCAACAGTACGTCCATCGTCATTCTGTTGTCGTTGTCACCAATAGTGCTCCAAAACCTTCATCACAAACCCTACTTTTGAGGCGTACCATCTCTTTCTTCAGGGCGTGGATCTCCTGTTCCTTAGAGAACAGCAGATTGGAGGTGACATAGGTCTATAAAATAGGAGAAGGTCTGCACGAAGTAACAAACGATGTGAGCGAACGAGGTCAACTGCCGATCGAAGAGAACAGTTGGAGAAGATAAAAAGAACCTTACCTCGTGGGGCTGCTCGCCCCGCCAATCTATAAAGACCTTCCTATCAAGAAAGAACATGGACTCCATGAAGAACCTGGGGTCGAAGTCCCATCACTTATCTCCCACACCGGGAAGTATCGACCCTCGGCCCCTGGAGTCAAGACTCACCTTCTCCCTTCAGGAAAAGGGGAGGTGGCTGATGACCTCGAAGAGACCCCACGCTTGAAAACAGAGTCCATAGATGGAATCACGACCACCGCGGCCTGGGCGATGATAATGCAGGTGGGCGGATTGACATAACCCACAGAGCGTCCGCTGGTCGAGGGTCCTGATTGACATAACCCACAGAGCGTCCGCTAGTCGAGGGTCCTTCGCCCTCGTCCACCTCATTCTCCTCCTAGTCACAGATCTGATAGCCCCTCAGATTGATAGGGTAACCCTCAGATCGACGAGCTTCTTCTTATCCATTGGGGGAGATCTCTGCCCGGGAACGTCGAGGTTAGAGGGTAGGACAACATCAGTCAAACCTTCGCTCTCGATCCCAATCATATCAACCAAGATAAATCGATTTTATCGAAAAATCTTTCTATCTTCCTAAGTCTAGAATACGAACCTTGGGGTCGAAGGTGAAAGTTGAGAAATTTGGGAATACTCTTAGCACTGGACATTAGTGAGAAAGTGCAAGTAGAGGGAAGACAATGAAAGGAAAAGAATTCCCTCAGCGATCCCCCTTTATATAGGCAAGGGGTTGGATAACCCCTGGAGGATAAGCCCTCATGCGGTCCAATCAGAATCCGACGTGTAGCTGGGGAATAGAGGTGACGAACAGCCCTCGAGACCGATGCCCATCATTATTACTGAAAATAATTATTACTTGAGCCGCCCTTGGGAGTGACAATAATTATTACTGAAAACGGCTCATCATTAATGCCACCAAACACATCAATGTGACCCCTCGTCTACCTAGATTCCTATAAGGAAGTCCAAAGAGGGCCAAAGTCTAGATCGGACGTGAGGTAAACAGTTCGACCTCCAACTTTATGATCAGAAAGGTCAAAACAAGCCCTAAAAGGGGCAAAGCCTAGATCGGGGACGAATCAAAGGATTCGACTTTCAGCTTTTTGACCAGAAAGTCAAAGGAAGCGCAAAGAGGGAAAAAACCCAGATCGGACGTGAACTAGAGGATTCGACCTCCAGTATTTTGACCATAAAGGTTAATGGAAGCCCAAAGAGGACCAAATCCCAGATCGGATGTGAAGCAAAGGGTTCAACCTCCAGTTTTTTGACTAGAAAGGTCAAAGAGGACCAAACCTCAGATTGAGCTCAAACCAAGGGGTTCGACCTCCAGCACTTTGACCAAAACGATCAAAGGAAGTCCAAAGAAGGCCAACCCTAGATCGGACATGAATGAAGGGTTCAACCTCCACCTCTTTGATCAGAAAGGTCAAAGCAAGCCTAAAGAGGGGTGAAATCCAGATCGGACACGAACCAAAACGTTCGACCTCTAAGTCTTTGATCAGAAAGGTCAAAAATAGCCCAAAGAAGGTCAGAAGTCTAGATTGGGCATCAATCAAAAGAGATTAGACCACATCCACCCCAATCAAAAAGAAATCAGGAAAAAGCACAGAGAGAAACATAAGTAAAGTCCTCGACGTCATTCATGAACAATGACATCGAAGATTTGAGAGACAACTGATGGTATTGGGGTGAAATTATCCTTACTAAAAGGTATTAGACCCACCTTTGAGTAGGTTAACAAAGCCCAAAATGGCTTAGGCCCAACTAGGGGGAAGAGCCCACCCAACTAGGGGCAAATAAATATCCAGGTTTTCTATAGGGTTTTTCGGCCCTGGGATGATCATGCTCAAGAAAAGGTAAGGACTCTTCATGCACATAGCGGGCGACAGATTATACGGGGTGAGTAT